>VYZW01024971.1:0-17507 GCA_013401315.1 Balaeniceps rex
AAGTTTCAGCTAAAAATTGGGTGTGGATTTAATAAAAAAATTTAGTTTTGTATTACTGATTTCTCTAAGTGAAATTATTTCACCTTAAGACATTGCTATTTCAAAAAGCATCTTTCAAGAACTGCCCTTGCTGGGTGTGAACAGGCCACTAGGTAAGACCAGCCAAAATAATGTAACAATGTTTGACAATTAATGCAATTACAATTTCCTGTACAGCGATCACTGTCAGACTAATTTCAATTTGAATAAATATTAAGAATGCACCAAGCAAGCCATAAGATTCCCATCTACTGCATTTTTGACTATGTTAACTAAAACAGTAATGTGAACCACTTCAGGAGATTTCTTTGAGAGTTTTCCTTGATGTATTCATTATTCATAAATGCTAGTTTTCCTTCTCTCCATCTCCCCTCTAGTTGATTAAAATGATGGGGGTTTTAGATGCAACGGTTCCAAGAAGCATGTGAAAGAGAAAGTGCAAGATGCATGACTGGGAAATAATGCAGTCAAGTGTTTTCTGAAAAGCACTCACAATACAGATACACCTGTGTAAGCTGTATACATGTGGAGATGATTAGTTACTTCAAAACCATGCTGAAAGCCTATATTAACCCATACCTTCTTGTACTATTCATGAGATTTCAGAAATCAGATAAAACATTCTTTTCTTCAAGAGCTTGATTTTATACAAGCATTTTCAAGTTGTACTTGTTCTTACCTGTAGCAGAGCTGCAAACAAATATACCGCTATAAAGATAGGAGTTAAGGAAGTGTGGCCGCTTTTCATGAAGTGAATAGTGTACAAGAAAATCAGGTGTCCAGGAATCACCAAAAGAAGCAGAACTTGGGCTGATTTGTTATTTACTCCTACAATAAAAAAAAAA
Organism: Balaeniceps rex; assembly: GCA_013401315.1. NCBI lineage: Eukaryota > Metazoa > Chordata > Aves > Pelecaniformes > Balaenicipitidae > Balaeniceps > Balaeniceps rex. The sequence continues at coordinate 885 of VYZW01024971.1, forward strand.
AAAAAATCCAAAATTCAGTTCAGCTCTTCAATTACTATATCAGATTTTTATTAATTCTAATATAAAAAGCAGTTTTGGAATTCCACAGCATTGATGGTTGTGGCATAGCAGGCATTATTTTCTGCTAAAAGACTCCTTGAGGATTTTCACAGGGGGAGAAAAAGCCACCCCTAGTGTCTGCTAGAAGAGTTAAGCAGGGCCCTTACAGAAGAGGGTGCAAACTGTCTGCTTTCATTCTGTACTCATGTAATGCCACCTACTTTTTTGGAGCTGCAGTGTCCTCCTAAAGCCTTCCTGGGAAAGAGGACATTTTGGACACCATATTCAAGACATCCTCAAAAGTACCTTATATTTCTAAAAAGTAATCCCACATTTACCATTTTCTCATCTGTTCCAATTAATTTCATAAATATGAAAGTGTAATACATGCTGTTGACACATCACATTTCACCACAGTTACTACATTATTAGGAAAGGGGGCAATACAGGGGAGGAATAAGCTGTGAAGCAAGAATCTAGAAAGAAAATGGCAAATGGGAAATGGAAAGCAGGGACTTGCCTTAGTAATAATGTTAGATATAAAGTTTGGTCCTAACAGGAGATTGGTTTGAACTTCTGGAGTAAAATGCAAAGGTTAAGAGTGGGTAAACAAGTTAAGGAAAGATGAAGGTTGAAAACCTTCTGAGTGGGTATCATCAGTGTCCTGCCTCATCAGTCCTTATCCTTGACCCTTGCCAGGGTTACACCTTTCTCTATGTTCCTCTCTATGCATTGCCTCCTGCAGGGAGTTCCTTGTGATTCCCACAGGCAAACAGCTGCAGGCAAAGGAAACTGCCAAGCCTCTGCTGCCTTTGAATTGCATGCAAGTTCAGTTTGCTGCTGTTTCTCACTGGGGGTCCAGTCTGGCATACAGGGGGAAAAAGAGGAGACATAAGACAGTAGTTTTAACAATTAACTGACTAATACGTACCAGCACCATAATAGGTTCTGCACGGATAATAGCAACCCTTGGCTTCTTCTGGCAGTTCTCCAGGAATGCTATGCAAATGGAGGTAGGTAGAAATTCTGCTAGCTTGAATAGCTACTAGATTACCACCAATACCTGAAATACAAAAGGGAACAAGTGGTAAATTTTCAACTATTTTTTTCCTCTAGTAGGCAATATTTTTGCAAATTTACCAAATTCCTCTATGTTTACCACAGTCTCCTACATACAAAAGTAAAAAAGAGAAACATCTTTAGAATGTGTATTAGTTATAGACAGGCTAACACCAAGCACTAAAATAAGTAAAAAAACTTGGGCTACAATTTGGTGTACCACTGGATATTTGGGATATCCATACTGGAAATTTGGATATTTGGAGATCAGTTTTAATTCATGAGAAGTGCAAAAGATTCCTCCAAAAGGTTCAATCTGATGCTTTCTCATAGGTGAAGCTCCCTTTTATTGCTCCCTCTTCTTTGGAAATCCCTCTTGGAACAATAGAAGCACTACATAATTGTGCTACTGCTGGATTACCTTCCTAGGTCAGTATTGCTGGTAAGTATAAGTAACGCAAAGCAGATGCACTTACTACCACAAGCATAAATGCAGATTTCACACACAGAATCATAGGGCTGGAAAAGACTTCAAGAGCTAATCTATCCATTCCCCTTTGCCACAGAGCAGGATTAACTATAATCTTCTGCCATTCATAATTCAGGTTGAAAGGACAACACAAGTGTCTGAAGAACTGATTTTTGAAAGAATGGTAGTGATGGAGAGTCTACGTTCTCCGTGACAACTGTTGTTACACTTCCCACTAAAAAAAAGATTTCTAAGAAACAATTTCTATGAAACAATCCACCTGCGATGCAAAGAGAAGTAGCTGGCATTGTTACAAGGCCACTGTCTATAATCTTTGAAATGTCACGGAGAACGGGGGATGTCCCTGACGACTGGAAGAGGGCAAATGTCACACCCATCTTCAGCAAAGCATTTGACAGTTTCCCACATCTTCCTCCTAGACAAACTGGCAAATTACAGACTGGATGGGTAGTTTGTGAGATGAGTAGGAAATTGGCTAACAGGTCGTACTCAGAGGGTGGTGATCAATGGTTTTTACTCAGACTGGCAGGCTGTCACAAGTGGGATCCCCCAGGGATTGATACTGGGCCCCACACTGTTCAACATCTTCAAAAATGACCCAGATGATGGGATTGAAAGCATCACCAAGTTTGCTGATGACCCTAAACTGGGTGGTGAGGTGGACACATCAGAAGGGAGAGCCATCTTATGAAGAGACCTAGACAGGCTGGAAGAGTGGACTAGCAAGAACAGTATGAAGTTTAACAAAGACAAGTGCAAAGTCCTGCACCTGGGACAACATAACCAAAAAGCCCAGTACAGGCTAGGATCTGTGTGGCTGGTGAGCAGCCTTGCTGCAAGGGACCTGGGGGTCCTGGTGGACGAGATGAACATGAGTCAGCAGTGTGCTGCTGCAGCAACGAAGGCAAATCAAATCCTGGGCTGCATCTATCTCTACTTGCAGAGATAGAGACACGATCATCCCACTCTACTCAGCGCTTGTCAGGCTGCACCTGGAGTACTGTGTCCAGTTCTGGTCCCCATAATTCAAGAAAGATGTGGACAGACTGGAGAAGGTCGAAAGGAGGGCCATGAAGATGATCAAAGGGCTGGAGAACCTGCCCTATAAGGAAAGACTGAAGGAGTTAGGTCTTTTCTTGCTGGAGAAGAGAAGGCTCAGGGAGACCTCATCACAGTTTCCCAGTATTTAAAGGGCAGCTACCAAGAGGATGGAGGCTTTCTTTTCACAAGGAGCCACATGGAGAGGACAAGGGGCAACGGGCACAGGTTGCACCACAAGGGGTTTTGTCTCAATATAAGAAAGAAATTTTTTATAGTGAGAACAATCGTTCACTGGAACAACCACCCTAGGGACGTGGTGGGATCCCCTTCACTGCAGGTCTTCAAGATGTGACTGGACAGGGTGCCAGATAATCTCATCTAGGCTCCCTTTCCCACAGAAGGTTGGACCAGGTGATCTTTTGAGGCGCCTTCCAACCTAGGCTGTTCTATGTTCTATGAATTTTTACTTCAATGAACAGAAAACTAAAACAGCTTGTTATATCTACATTACAGAACGCAGTGGCGCTAGCATAAAATTTTCCTATTGCTGTTATACTCTAGAGTTGTCTACTTGCATATCAAACATATACTTTTTGTTTCCCCCAGATGCTTTACATAGCAATGGGCTGCTCTGAGAAGATATGATTAAGCAGAAGTAATGCAGATCTTGTGCCCGCTTAGGAAGGAAAAAGTCCTTGTTTATTGTAGTTTAACTGATTTGTTTATCTGATGCTTAGGGCTTTGTTTGGTTGCGGAACAAATATCTGTGGTCACCAGAAGACTCTATTTCCCAAATTCTTTTTGCGAGTATGGAATGGTTAAGACAAAGATCTAATACTGAGAACTCAAGGAAGATTTCCTGCCTTACCACTGCTTAAAGACAATTAATGGCAGAACCTAACAAGGAAGTAGGACTTTCAAGCAAAGAGTTTCAAATACACATCAGGAAATGTGGTATTAGAAAAAATCATGGAGTTGGCAGAAAGGACAGTTCATCAAACTTACCTGCATCTTCCCAGTCAGAAGGTATAGGGACAAAATATGAACTACCAAAATGTTCAGTCAGTCTTTGCAAAGAAACTTAAAATAACAGTAGCTTTTTTCCTGACAAACTACAGAAAGAGAAGTAAAATAAGGGATTTACATAAACTACAAAAGGGGTTTAAACAGATTAAAAAAAATCTAAGTAGGGTCCAAAGTGTGTCTTTTGATTGAGAACAATAAGTTTGAGACTTCTGACTGATGAGAATAAGGTATGGAAAAGGAGGCAGAAATAAAATTAAGGATCAGTGCACTACATTTGGATGAGGATCAGATAATTTCTGTGACTGAATTACGAAAAAGCTGTTATGTAAAACTGCTTCTTAATAAAGCTACAAAGCTGGGGATGGTGCCATATGACTAGAAAATATGAAACAGCTTCTGCTTAAAAAAGAGGGGATAAAAGCAATCTGGGTAATTACAAGCAGGCTAACAACTGCAATAACTGATATATTCAAAACAATATTAAAAGAAAAAATTAGTAAACTCTTGTCTCACCATCCCTATCTATTATTGCACTATGAGAAGAAATAAAAGATAGAAGTAAATAGAGCTGTTTTTCAAGGTATGCTTTGAGGTTTGTAGCAATGCAACCATAAACCATGTTGGCACAAAAAAACAGATTTCAAGTATTTCCTAGGATGTATGCAATTTCCTCTTGTGACTGATAATTATCTGCTTCAACAAATTCAGACAATCAGAAATACGATAGATGATCTGGACCTCTTTCCCTAATTAATAACAAAGGAAACTGAGCAAGAGAAATAAATTAAGGAAAATGGAAATTTGCCCATTTGAAATGGCAATAAAAAAACTGTCTGGGCAACAGAGACATAGACAAGTCTATAAAAGAAGGTATGAGATTGGCTGTCAATCCTTTGAGGGATAGCTATTAATCAAAAATCTTTTTACTTTTATAACCATCATTTAGAGAAAGTATGCCCCAAGCCCTATTGTGCATGTAGATGACAAGAAAAATTAATGAAAATTAGTAATAGTGATTCTAAAAGAAACTGGCGAGCCATGGGACACTGGTAAAAAGGAGGTGATACCTGCTCTGCAAAGGAAGCTGACATGCTAACCAAAACAGCCAGAGTGGAGTGTGATTTCAAGAGGTGTTAACAGTCTCTTTTCTATTTTAACTACAGCTAAGTTGAACATATACAATTTTAGCTAACTGGAAATGCAATATTCGTATGTTAAAAAACATTATTTTAAATTTCATTTGGTCTGAGTCTCAATAATCTAGTATCAGTGGTATATGGATATTTTTAAACTCACAGAAGATAGGCAGGTGTACTGAAGTGTAAAAAGCTTCTAGAATCCATATATCCTGCTCAGACTCAACCAGCCGACAATGTATGGTGATGGACAGCAGCAGTCATGATGCCTTTTAGTTCTGTCCACCCATCTGCCAGTTCTTCCTTGTAACTATTTTTTAACCTTTGGGCCAATTTCAACCACGTCTGACACAAGGGTTCCTAGAGATACTAACTATCTCCAAGTATGGTTAAACAAGCTAACTAAAAGGAAACAGTGGCCAGGTAAATAAAGAGAAAGATTCAAACCTGTGGCCTCAGTGAGACAAAGGCAGTAATATGAGCTGTACAGTTAACAGCAGAAGCATGCCAGCTAGCCAGTCAGTACCTAGCTTGGAGCTTGGCATGATGCCTCTTTCTCAGCCAGTAGTTCAGTGACACAGAAGAGGAATGATGATGTCATGGAAAGCAGAGGGAGAATGGAGAGAATGTTGTGAGCAGCAGGTATTGCAGGGACACGAGGCCATAGGGAACACTGGGGACTGAAAGGGCTATCTGGTGCTCTAAAAACTCAGGACACAAATCAGCAGGGAATCAGGTTTCATTATTCTGCTGGTCATAGAATGACTGGTATAAAGCTGTGCTTGCATTGAATGAATCACTTCAATATGTACAGAGATATGCAGTTTGTTTGTAACACCAGTTACTGTGCATGTGAAGTTATCTCAGCAGTATCAGAATAATCAGATCCCTACAAGAAGCAGACAACGGATAAACCGCGTAGGTTGACAAGATGTCAATACACAAAATTGATATCTTCTCAGCATCTTCTGAATGCATAAAATGGTCATGTAGCTCAGTAGCTGCTCATATTATGAAAATCTCTGTAGACATATATGAGGACTGTTTCCATGAACATTTAAGTCAGAAATTTTTTTCCTGGAAAACAGTACTGCAGTCATAATAGCAAATACTTTACAATAAAGACTGACTTTGTTAGCTTCTTTTCATTCTCATGAGAATTACAACACAGAGGAAAATAATTTCTTTCAAAAGTAAAATCCTGCAACTGTTACTGCATTCCTCTCAGAACAGCAGATGTGTTTAACTTCAATATGAGAGTGCTACTTTGTCAATAAGCAGAAGAGATGTTGTCTGCTGAAGTGTGAAGGATGTCATGCTGTCTTACAACATTAAAAGAAAATTGAAAACCTCATCATTTTATCGAGCCAGTTAAGGGCTAAGCAAGAATAAATACTTCTTCTGAAAATTGTTATCACAGTTCCTTTTCGTCTAACAAGCACAGAAAAACATATTCAAAGTAGAGCCAAAACCATGTCATGTATTTGCGAATAGGCCTACGGGTGTGATTCTATTAATCATTATCTGGAAAAAGGACTTTTTTCTAATTATAGAAGTAACCATGCTATTCAGAAAACCACATTAAAAGTACTTTACGTCAATGCATCTTAAATAATATTTCAAAGCAAATCTGTGTCTCATAACCCTCATTACAGGTGAAAAACCAGAAGTTAAGGGAAGCTGGATGGGTGTTGCTGATGCAGACTAGTCTAAGACCATCCAATACTCTGGGTAACACACCGGTCTGTTTTCTTCCTCAGATCTTATACTGCATGTTTTGATAAACACGGTAACATTTTCCAGGGAAAACTGGGAGCACTGGCTGATAAACCAGAGGGTTGTACTGCTGTTCAGAGGGAACTGGTTAGGCTGGAGAATTGGGTTGAGAGGAATCTCATGAAGTTCAACAAAAGGAAACGCAAAGTCCTGCATCTGGGTAGGAATAATCCCGTGCACTAGTACAGGCTGGGAGTTGACAATCTGGAAAACAGCGCTGCAGAGAAGGACGTGGGAGTCCTGGAGGACAAGAAGTTTACCATGACACAGCAATCCACCTTCATGGCAAAAGTCAACAGCATCCTAGGCTGCATTAGGAAAAGCATCACCAGCAGGCCAAGAGAGGTGATGCCTCCTCCGTACTCTGCACTGGTGAGGCCACATCTGGAGTACCATGTCCATTTCTGAGCTCCCCAGTACAAGAAATGGACTTACTGGAGTGAGTCCAACACAGGGCCACAGGGACTGCAGCATCTTTTATATGAGGAGAGGTTGAGAGCTGTGACTGTTCAGCCTGGAGAAGAGAAGGCTCAGAAGGATCTTATCAATGTGTATAAATACCTGAGGTGAGGGATGAAGACAAGGGAGCCAGGCTCTTCTCAGTAGTACCCACTGACAGAACAAGAGGCAGTGACAAAAAACTGAAACACAAGATATTCCATCTGAACTCAAAAAAACCCCACTTTTTTATGGTAAGGGTGGTAAGACACTGGAACAGGTTGCCCAGGGAGATTGTGGAGTCTCCATCTGTGGAGATATCTAAAACCCTACTGGACAACCTGCTCTAGTGGACCCTGTTCAAGCAGGGGGTTGGACTAGATCTCAAAAGGTCCCTTCCAACCTAAATGCTTCTGTGATGTTATAGAAAAGTAAATAAAGCCACCTCTTCCTCCCAATTCTATTTCAGCTGTGTTTCAAATAAGCAGAGCAAGCGCTACTTGCTTATTGCTTTTGGAGAACAGATGTATCCATCTAACCTTAGATAAGGACTTCTTTGCATCTTGAGCAGACAAGGTACTTGTCTTCCTGTGATTTTCCAAGGTAGCTCACTGTCTTTCAGACACTGTTGGGAGCCCCTTGCTCAGGGTTTTAGTTTATCTGCAGAAGGCCAGGCACCCAGAATCAAGGTGTTCCAAAGCCAAAGTTCATAGTAAACACAGCCCTCTAGGTTGTATAGTAACCTATCTGTAAATGCTCCATGGGTAGAATTGGTATAAATTATGATGCAGTCGAATAATATGACTACTATTCTTCCTCTCAGACCTCTAAATCAATGCCACAAAGTATTGCCTAAATAAACATCACTTTGATATTTTGCTTTATTCTTAGCATATAATGAATGCCTGATAGTCTTATTTAGTATCCACTATTCAAAGCTTGAACTGAATAGAGACTTACTAGTTTTCTTTCTGCTTTTCAGTGCTGCTTGTCGCTATAAATCTGAATGCTTTACAAACATTAATGTATTTATTTTTAAGACTTACCTGTGAAGTGATATTTTTGTACTATCTGCATATCTGTACTATCTGTACAAACTGAAAAGAGCATTTTTCAGTTTTGCATACCCAGTGTAAAATATTTCAGTGTTTTTTTCTCCAAATGTTTAGGTATTTAAAGCAGATTTCTCAATGATTTCCTTTGTACCAATGAATGTTTAGTATTTCTGCAGCTCAGATCCAGAATCTCTAATCAGGGATTCCAGAAAAAGAGAAGACTTAAGTTATTACTAATCAGTAAAAAACCTGGTTTAAGGTACTTGTTTAGCACCAGGGGAGAATTGTACAATAGGCAAGAGCAATTTTCCAAAGCAGTATTCAACTACCTTATTTATAAAGTCACCTCTTCTCCTGTAGGTCCCCATCTCATTCTTCCTTTTTTTCTTTTTCTTAAATATATATAAATGAAGAAGGGTTCCTGCAGAAAACTGCCTCCTATGAAAGTACTGAGAACACAAGATAAAGCCTACATACTCAGCTTTAATGACCAGTGCCATAACTGTTCACGAGACTATAAAGAACAGTTGCATGATGGGGCACAAAAATAATTGTGTAAGAATGGGCAAACCATATACATACCAATTCATTGAGATTAAAGATTTTTAGAAATACAGTTCTATGGAGAGAGATTAATCAGCCACAGCATACCATGTTGTTCCCAAGCACCTACAATATAGCTTGTGCAATGGGACTAAAATCAATTAACATCCACATAAGGGGAGAATTAGGCCAACACAATTCCCAAATTGATTTTTCTTGTAAATTGATTTTTCTTGTAAATCTATCAAAAGAAGGAAGGCAAGAAGATTCTCACTTTTGCATGCTCCTGAGCACAATCCATAGTTCAAAACAGTCAGTTTTGCCAATTAGTCTTTTTGGAGTTTAACAACAACTTGCTTTTGGATGTCATTTGTATTATAAAAATGAAATGAAAAGGAAGGAAAAGAATCTCAGTTACAATAGTGACAAAAAGCTCTAAATTTTTGAATAATTGGATTATCTTTCAGAAAATTCAAGATCAATTTTTGCCCTGACCTCTCTACCACTAACTTCAAAAAATCATGTTTTACGCAAGTGAAATACTTAGATTAGAAGCCTAGCTTAACTAACTACCTTTTTGTGTTGTTTTTTTCATCCATATTTCTTCTACCTTCCTTTTTACTTTGTAGCATTTCTTTTAATACTTAAAAATGTTTAGGGGAAAACAGTTGGAAATTATTAGCTTTTCCTATATGGAAGTTTTTTAAGAGAAGTCTTTGAGACATCATTATATATACAAACTATTACTTTTTATGTTTGATTTGACTCCTAAATCATTTCTTTCCTATGCCTAATAAAAAATTGTTCCTTGACTGTCAAAAAAATGAAAACATTCTGGATATAATTATGTTGTGAAAACTAATGATTACTGAAATCTTCTAAAAATTTTACAAGTAAGACTTAAAAGAAAGAGCACATGTCTATAATAGCATAGAATATGCACATTTACATGTAAAGGTTAGCAACTAAGTAGTAGTAAAACCACCACCCAATAATGCGTCAGAAGTAAATATCCAAAATCAAAACCCTCCTCCTTTTTCATGCCAAAATAAAGACTGAATTATAAAGTTCTCATACAGTATAGGTGCCTTCTGAGACTATCACATTCTTTCCAATTCAGGACGCAGAAAAATTAATTTGCTGCCCAGCCAAATTGCTCTACTACCATACAGGTCCATTAATGTTTTCCCTTGTAAATTACAGAGGTAAATTTTAGCTGTCCAATGGTTATCTTCTAATCAAAGCACTTCTCTGTTATATGAAAGCTGAGAGTACAAATATGCTATATTAAAATATATAAAGTTATTAAAAAATTAACTTTATTTTTTGAGCAGGAATGGTTTCTGGGTATTTTCTTTCCATATTCTGCAAAGCAAACAATTTACAGCAAAAGCTCTCTGAAAAACCTGAAAGTCTGTCATTCAATTTATCCTACTAACAGATAAAAAAGGTATGGTTTGGGGAATATATTACATAAGCTTAACTTTCATCTCCCAGACAACAGACATTCAGTAAGTTTTCTGTTAAATTTTCTGATACGGGCTTCTCATATTCCTTGGTCTACATTTATTCCTTCCAGATATCAAATAATCTTACAATATGCACAGCCAAAGAGCAAGAAATATTACAACAGGTTTGTGTTGCCCTTAAAGAGCATTGCTTCAAAGCATCTGCAAAGGCAAGTTTTTCTACACAAAGCCTGCAAAGCATTTCTGATTTTCAGGTGTTTTCAGAATTAATTTGCAGAACCTCCATTCTACAAAATGCATGAAAATGGAGTAAGGTCTACCAACATGTTGGTTATTATGTAGTAACTCCTGAAATGCAAATACTTAGAAGATATCTCACAATGTTTTGTCTAAGCATACAACAAAAATGGAAAGGAAAATGGCTCTATCTGGTAACTGCACCTTAGTTCGTTTCTGCTGCATATTCAGAAGCATGTAATTGTTTAAGGCATTGTCCTGGTTTCAGCTGAGTTAGAGTTACTTTTCTTCCTAGTAGCTGGCATAGTGCTGTGTTTTGGATTTAGTATGAGAAGAATGCTGATAACACACTGATGTTTTAGTTGTTGCTAAGTAATGCTTAGACTAGTCAAGGACTTTCTTTTTCAGCTTCCCATGCTCTGCCAGGTGCACAAGAAGTTGGGAGGGGGCACAGCCCAAGATAGTTGATCCAAATTGACCAAAGGGCTATTCCATACCATATGACGTCATGCTCAGTGTATAAACCAAGGGGAGTTAGCCGGGGGGCAGCGATCGCTGCTCGGGGACTGGCTGGGTGTCGGTCGGCGGGTGGTGAGCGGTTGCATCACTTGTTTTCTTTTCCCTGGGTTTTGTTTGTCTCTCTCGTTCTCCTTTTCATTACAATTATTATTATTATTATTATCATTATTATTATTATTACTATTATTATCATTTTATTTCAATTATTAAACTGTTCTTATCTCAACCCGTGGGTTTTCTTACTCTTGCCCTTCCAATTCTCTCCCCCATCCCACCGGGGAGGGGGAGGGGGAGCGAGCGGCTGCGTGGTGCTTAGTTGCCGACTGGGGCTAAACCACGACAGGCATTATCTTTTTTTCTGCTCAAAAGGAACTTGGCTACTTGCAAATTGCAATTCCTGAGCCAAATTCAACATGCTGTGATGCTGTAAGGGGATTTGCAAATTTTAACCATCTCATCCATTAGAAAACATAAAGATCAACTTGAGTATCTAGGCTGAAGCACAGCCACACTTGGGCTTAGTTATTTTATTCAGAACTTCAGTACATCAAACACAGATATCTAAATCTCAAGTAGTTTGTAAGTACCACAATGGCTGAAACCACAAAACAATTTATTTATTTTTAAAAAGCAGAGTTACAATTTAACCCAACCAACCATAGAATTAAAAATAATTATTCATCTCAAGAGATGTGTTTAACAGCAAAAATGGAAAAGCAGTTGTGAAATAGTTCTGGCCACCAGCAGTAAAGCTGACTATAAATGCCTGTCTGCTTAAGAACTATTTTAATATTCTTGGCAAATATTTGCAGTTATTGTTAATAGGGGTAGGAACCTTTAAGGTTGCTCAAATTCCAGACCAATATTTCTTAAACCAAAAGATTTATGGCTCCACACTGTAACATATGTGATAAAAGTAACTTGTCTCGCATCTAAGAATATGCAAACCATCTAGACAGGACCAGATTGAAAGCTACTTAATGGCGCACACAGGAAGCCTAACACCTGACAACTTTGCAGTGCATACTGTTCAGGATTTCAAGATATGGCAACCAGCACTGAAAAAAACAGTGACAGCTTGAAATCCTGGACAAATTTACTCTGTCCCCACATTTTGGCTGGACACAATCCCAATAGTTTACAATATTTCTTTCAGGTTTCCCTGGTTTCTTTAAGTTTTTCTGTGTCATAGGAGCAACAAACTTTAAGGTAAGAGAAAGGAAAAGGCAGCTGAAAAGCGTTTTGAGGAGAAAACCCTCAGCTCCTTTCGCTACTTAGGCTTACAATGATAATTCCAAGGCCAGGAAAGCACTGGTAGAGGAAGTTTTCTGCAACAGTAATATTTAAAAAGCCATCTGTTAAGTGGTCTAGCACACCTTTTATGTCAGTAAATGACTGTCAACAAATGTGCTTTTTTAACTGAAAGATTTCCTAAACTCCAGTTTACTATACTATACTGACCAGCAATATCAAAAGGTGCCAGTAGAATTATGAAACCCAGGAGAGGCTAATCTAACAGCAACCAAAAAAATCACCTACCTACAATTTCCTTTTCCAGGAGGTGTACCGTAAAACAGCCCCACTCTGCATCCCCTACACAGAACATATTTTCTCTATATTTTCCAATAGAAATGCCTCTATCCTTAGAATTCTGAGGGTTGAGGGGGTTAGCACACGCACATACAACACTTACACATTACTCCCCTCTGCTCTTTTGTGGATGAGGGAAAACCAGAATTCCTTAGTGCTTCTGTTGTTGCCCAGTGGCAGTGCAAAAGCGTTATCGCTATTGCTAGCAACAGGCCATGGGCCTTAGGCTAACTTTACCATATACTACCATTGCAAGACTCCAGTCTCAGCCTATTAGGCTTGTTGTGAGCTTGTTATGAGATCCAAAATGCAGCTTGGTATGAGGTTTCTCTTCTTACAATGTAGTTTAAGTTTGGGATAATAGCAAAGGTCCTGAAAATACGGACACAGGACTACAAACAACTCGCTGATGGTCCATTACCAGTCACTGAATAAGTTTAAACTTTGAGAGCTAGGAAAAGACTGCTTTCCACGTAACAAGAAAAGTAGGAACTAAGCATGAAAAATCCAGATGACAACAGAGTAAGGCACCTGCTGTGGCTTGGAAAATAACATTCTCAGGCATTGTGTAGTAGTCCAGGGGGCAGATGACAAAGGCTAAGAACAGTCTAGAAATACAAAACTTTTTATGAAAACGCAACATTTTGAATGCGGGTGGTACAATCATCATAGGAATCATCAGCATAGGACCACTGTGAGACTGCCACAGCTACAAGCATGCCTCTTGCTGTCCCTGCTTTCTTGAAGGACTCTTTCTCTCCCTGCCTGCTCCAATAGCCCCAGCTTTCCCTCTCTTCTACCTGCCTAATTCTTCAAGGATCTTTTGACCTGTCAGCTAATCATCCAGGGCTACGTATAGCTTTTGGCTAGTTCTTTTTCTCTAAAGTTAGTTAAAAGAATGTATGCACATTGCCTTAATTCTGTTGACAAACTTATGAAAGAAAATAAGAAACAAAGTGGTACATTTACCCTTTTCTCTAGAGGCATGTTTATAGTAAGCTGTCATTCTTAGCAATTAAAATTATTTACTTAAGTCTAATCATTAGCTAAAAATGTTAAAAAGGTAAAATGTAAACACACAGGCAATCCAGGTTTCACAGCCAATTTCTGTGAAAGAAAATGACCTTGAATAGGATGCATAGTTCCACTTACAAGAGCAGCCCATAACTGCTACAGGGTAAAAGACCATCATCATTGCAACATCTGGTAGGAGCATGAGGCCTTGGGAAAGGCATGTATCCATGAGACCTGTACCCATTGTAGGTAGCGAGTCTAGAATAAACGAGTCTATAGAGAATAAGTGAGTCTATAGAGAAAATCCAGAAGTATTCTGGTACTGTACTGGAGCAGAATAGATGCCTGTGGGGAAAGAGTAAGAAACAATCACCAGACAGTTGTTGGCTTTTGTAATCAAGGGATGTCATCTACGAAAGCAGGACCACTGGTAAGAGTACTGGTTTGGGTACACCTGCCTAAAAAGAAAACCCAACTCTTTTCTCTTAGGAAGCAAATCCAGGAGGTTACCAAAAAGGACTATTATAAGAAAAGTTACAGATGTAAAGCAGAAAAAAGTTGAAGATCAACATGTCTGCCCTGCTCTTTAGGTATCCAGAAATCAAAATGGAAACACACAAAAGGTAGATGCAAGTACTTGAAATTTCAAATTAATATAAAGGCAAGGCACAGGCAAGAAAGCATAAAAGCTGAAGTGTAAAAATCAATTTACAGTTAGCAATGAACACAAGTGGCAACACAGAAATGCTTCATATTAAAAGTAAGAAGAAAGGAAATACAGGACCTTAATGTGAAAGAAGAACAAGCAACATGCTCTACGGAAGATTGAAATACTCAGTTCCTTTTGTCTACTGCCTTCATAAAAATGGTGATATTCGATCACAAACTGAGATGTATTAGGGCCTGAGGGTAAGTTAAATTTAGTGCATCCTTAGAGAGCTAGATGAACAATCCATGAATTATCAGTGATCATTTTTGCAAACTGATTATCTTGGAGGTTAGAGAATACCAGAGGGCTGTAAGAGGAAAAACAGAAAATATATCTTTAAAAAGGGCCTAAAAGGATGATCCAGGGAATCTGTGTATCAGTGAAATTTATACTCCTACATAAGTATTAGAACAAATTATTAAAAAGACAATTTATAAGCATCTAGAAGATATGAAAGCTGTAAAACAAGAGCTAACATGAATTTGCCAAGAACGTGCTTCTGTCAAAACATTACAATTTCCTCCTCTAACTGAACAGCTTGCCTAATGGTCACAGCGATAGATATACTAACTCTCTACTAACTGTAGTAAAGCTTATCAAAATGTTTTGGTGCTATCCGATGCTACATTTCCATTAGCAAACTCTGGAAAATTAATTATATCAGGGCAATGTGGTTCAAAACTAAAACTCAGTGTCCATATTAACATTTTAATATCAAGGTGGAAAACAAGTGGTCATAATTCATTTAACTGATAGCTTAGAAAACAGAAAAGAATATACCCATATGGAATTTGCAAAGGCCAAGTTAAGTCAAAAGCACTTTGTAAGCCAAAAATTAGAAGTCAGAATAATCTTTGTAATTGGAGAAAGGGTTTAAAAATCAACAATACATAAAAGTGCAAAATAATGTAAGAAATCAAATGGAGAAATACAAAAGGGGAAAAGAACAGCTAGGCAGCAATACAGTGGGAACAGATCTGGTGATTATAATTATTGCAAACTAAATATGTATCAACCCTGTGATACTGTAGGAAAAAAAGCATTTTCAAACTGCATCAGTCTAATAAGATATTAACTGTTCTTAAAAAATATGCCTTATTGTTATCATTCGAAGACAGAACACTTAACTTAAGGACCAAATTTTTCACAAATACATTCTTACACACATGGAAAGTGCATACCAAGCATGGGAAACAACACACATTTTTCTTGAGAAATCTATTTACTTGCCTGTAGCATCCCTGTTAGTTCTTTTATCTATGTACATTACACGTAAATAGTAAATTACTGTTTTGAAAACTTGCCCTTGGATGTTCATAAGAAAATCCTTTGAATAAAATTTTATCTACATTTTCCTCAGCCATAACCATTTCAATATAATAGTTGATCATTTAATATTTGAATATACTACTTCGATATTTACACTTTCAGTTTCTCAATGCATACTTTAGGTTCCTACTCGCATTATCTATCATGTTTTAATGTTTGTAGTAAATAAGGTCAGGAAGCACTCCTTAGGTGTTCAGATAAACAACTGTAGACATCAAAATCCAAATTTGAAATTAATATACCAGATACTAATTAGCATAGCAGAAATTTACTGTCATAGACTTTTCTCAAACCAAGGTATATCAATTGATATATAGTAGCACATAGTCCTGTCAGAGTCTTACCATTAATTACTGGGGTATAAACAACAATTCCAACTAAGTTAGGATCAGATACAGTTGTGTCCAGAATAAGGCCACCAATACTGAAAAACAAAGTCCAATATTTAGAATAAGGCAAGCAGTTACATTAATTTCAAAACTTTTTTAGCAATCTGCCTTAGAACATCTTCAAGCCACAATTTTCTTCTCAATTCACCTTCCCCTGCCCACCATTACCTCATTCTCAGCTACAGACTAACATCGCTATAGTTTATTTATATATTAAAATTGACTTATTGTGTAACAAAGACCATAGAATTTCAGCCAATCACTCCGCTTCTAAGAATCATGGTTTTCATTTGACTAAATAATCTCTTAGATCTGTGTGCAATCTTGACTGGAAACTGCAGTTTCCACTCATAGCTCACTACTTCCTTCATTTGATACAGCACACTTCTGCTCAGTTGTTGCCACAGGCTGCTGCTGCCTCCCCCACTCATTCCTACCTGTGACTTAACTTTGCAACTTCCTCATTTTGGGAAGATTAAAGTTTATTCACACTCTACATTCTTAAATCTTTCTTTTAAGTACAATCAGGTGTTAAATAAGATATATAGACACGGGGTGACTATCAAGATGAAGCAAGACAAATAGACTTACCTGCTTATAATCATGGCAGTTATAACAGGCTCCCATCCTGAATGGAGAACAGTTCTGGTAGCTGGGTGTTTGGCAGCTATGACAATCCCCATCGGAGTCAGAGCCAAAAAAAAGGCACCAACCAAAGGAGATACATAGTAATATGTCTCTAAAATAATAATATAGAAAAAAAA
>VYZW01024971.1:21369-32086 GCA_013401315.1 Balaeniceps rex
CCCAGCCCAGCTTTTTTAAGGCAAGATGATGTAAAAATTAAGGCAAAGAAGCTGCTCCCTACTAGAACTTCAAATTCTACTGCCTGTCTATTAAGTTTAATTAAAAGCAGAACTATACAAGCAATTAATAGTTTACAATTATATTACAGAATCTGTCACAAGTGAGCAATGATAGATGCCAGTTACCTACAGGACCCAGGAAACTACTTAGCTCCAGTCTAACTCTTGGGAACAGAGGGCAGGACTTTTTTTTTTTTTTTTAGCTATGGAAGANCTAAGGAAGGGTGGGCCATCTTCCTTTTCATACTTAATTCACAGAAGAAGAAAATGTATTCTACAAGAGCTGGAGAATGGGAAGAGGGAATAAATGACTCCTCTTTCAGGGCTCACTTCACACCATTTTTGATAAATTTATAGCAAGTAGCTTATGTGGTAAAAGGAATCTCGCTCAGCCTGGCTCTGCTATAGGATTTGTACCATCCAACAGTGGAAGATCAACTCCTAAAAGCCCTCAACTCTTCAATGAACTTCTGACTGTGACCTTAAATTAAAAAAGAAAAGAGGGAAGAGGAAAGAGAGAAGGTTCTCAACTGAGTCCTTACTGATCTTCATTTACTTTAAGCCCTCATCCCTTTAGTAAACAGTGATATAAATTAATCTTCTAGTTCGGAGAACTCAGATGCTTAATGTTTCACTCCTTGTACAGGGTATCTACTGTGACATACTGTCAGTGCAGTGCCAGTGAAAACAATGCAACCTCTAGTAGGAATTAGAGGTAAACTGGAAATATACTACTTCAAAGCAACTAGTAGGAACCTGAAAATAATAATGTGAATCACACAATTTGTCTTCTCAAATCAGATCCAACATGCACAAGAGATAAATGCATATATTTAAGCCATGTTCTGTGAGAAAAAAGGAAAGCTTTAAATGAGTTCTTCAGATCATTACTGAAAAATGACAAGCAACACGGACCTCCACATTTAATATACTGGGTCTTTCTATTCCAGAGCATTCCCTGTTTTCTGATCGAGGAACGGGAGCCGGGTCCCAGCGATGGTCCTGGGGAGCCCTCTAGTGCTTTCCCCCAGCTATTTATACAATGATTCACAGATACAGTTCTTTTAAGGGAATTGTTATGGCAAAAAGAACTGTTAACCTTTTGCTATTTAAATGCCCATGTTTGATGGCTTTGCCATTATTTTTAAAACACTCAGGTGAACTTTTAAGAAATTATATATATGATGGTGGCCAAACAAGAGGTTTCATTTGGCCCTAGCCTAGCTAAAAATGCTGCAGTCCTTTTTCCCTGCCTCTTCTGGGTATGCCATGAAGCATTATATCAAACCAAAGGCTGAGCACAGGTGTACAGCTCCGTTACAGGCAAGCATAAAGCTTGTACATAAATCATTTCCCCCCTTCCAGTCTCGTTATCTGAAAACAACTCCTCCCATGCAGAGAGAAGCCAGAAACTTACACTTTTGTTTCAGTACATTTGAGTAGTTAGGCTAATAAGTCATAGGGGAAAATAGTTAATTCAGAATATAGTTCAGAGGTGAATCCCACCTGCTTCATTACTAGCCCATAAACTGTGGGTTTCTTTATAACATTGCCATTGTGCTTGTTATTCTAGCGTTGAGAAAAGGAAACGACAGAAAGAACGTAAGAACATCTGCGCTGAGTGAGGCCAAAGGTCTCATCTAGTCCAGTATCTTGTGTCTGACTATAAACAACAGTTCAGGCTTGTGGAAAGAAGAAAAGAAAATGACGAGTTTCGAGTGATGCTTCTTCCAGTGTGCTCTGCCAGCTTCTGCTGCTGTTTGCCTCAGGGATTTCACCACTCAAGTTTCTGCTGCAAGTGTCTGTTCAATACTCCTCAATGGATTCTTTGGTTAATTTATCCAATTAGTTTTCTAAAATCACTTTGGTCCTCTTAATACATCATGGCAGTAAGTTCCACATCCCAATAACATCTTGGTGTAAAAAAGTTTCTTTAACTTTTTTTTAACCTGTTGCCTAATCATTTTCTGAATGCCTCTTCCCTGCCATTCACAACTTCATATACCTCTCCTGAGCTGAAGCTACTCCATACTTCCATTCCTTGTTACTATTTCATAGTTCATGCATGTATTCATGCATCTTGGAAACCACACATTTCCAAGAGTTTTGTGGTATGTTCTTACTTTAGAAAGACTCTCTGTTTCCTAAGAGAAAGAAATACAAAGACATTTGAAAAAAATATAAAAAGCAGAAGCAGCTATTTTAGTGGTAACCAGATAATTACATATATCACCAAAACAGAAGTATTTCCAGAAGACCACGTAGAAAGGAAATTCGGAGTAACTCTTAGAAGCCTACTTGAGTGCACTAATCCTTCCCCCTACACATGTGTGGGATCTGCTTTTCAGCTGCAGTGGCTGACAAAAATGTGAATGGCCACAGCAGCTGTAAAAGTAGCAAAGGATCAGTTCAAACCGGCCCCACTTCTTTTTTTATTCCTCTGAGACACATTAGGCCATCTGTAACTAGAGACGTAAATTTCTGGAAAGGTGTGAAAGGAATAAAGAAGTCCAAGTTTCTTTCCCCATCTTCTTTTTGGGGTTTAGTGTTTTTTGTTTGGGTTTTTTTCAGATTTAAAAAAAAAAGCAAAAAAAAAGGCATGTTTTAGGAGAAACTGAAACATTAGTAGTAATTAGTTACTCCATTAAAAAAAAAGAAACATCTGTAATTTATATAAAGGATAGGAACCAGTACTAGATATATTCACAAAATAACATATGTTGTTTATTTAAAAATGACAAATGTGGCTACTATTAAAATACAGCTGCTGTTACAATACCAGCACATGTAACTAAGTTTTGTCGGTGGCCACAATTTTAAAAAAATGGAAAGGAGTAGAGGAAGCTGTTTAAAAACAGTAAGACACAGTATTAATGATTTACTGTCTTTGAGTCATATGGGTTCAACTTAGGCAATTATATAGAGAACACTACAATGCAAATACATAAGAAACTAATATTTGTAGGGAAAAGATTTAGGAAACAAACGAAAAATCACTGGCCTATTCATTACAATGTAGTTTACAAAGCAAAATTTTAAAAACCAAAATGAAGTTTGACCTATGGGGCATAAGTTTCTAAGAAACTTCATTTGAAATACTTACTAGTTAACATTTAAAGCCTGAAGTCTAGCATTAATTCTTTTAAATCAGACATGGTCCTGACTAGAATAAATTTGAATCATAACCCTAGCCCCAAATCTAATCTCAGTGTTAACCCAAATTTGGCAACCTCTTCCAACTCCACATCTACCCAGATAGCTAGTATATGCCAAGAATCCTAGCTAACTCTCTCCTAGCTAACTCCTTTCCATCTAGCTGGTATACCAACTTCCCTGGCACTTCATTGACTAGTATAACCCCCAATTTTGAACTGAATTCCAATCAAACATATCAATTGTTTGGACCTGAAATCTATTTTAAGCAGAATAACCCAATGTTCCAGTCTAGTAAGACTTTTGGGCATAGCAATAAATCTAGATAAACAGCCTCTAATGAGCTAAACTCTAATTATTATCCCAGTCCTAGCATGAGCATGACAATACAATTTATGTTTTAAAAAATATAGAAAATATTAAAAATGGCTGTATTGCACACTGATACAGTTAAGCTGACATCATGTCAACACTTTCTAAATATGAAAAATCAAATTTTGAAAATATAAAATCATCAGTTGAAAACTAAGAAACAAAAAGGCAAGTCACACCAAGGTAGCTTGAGTCTTATTAGATACCTATTCTGACTGATGTTGTAATACTTACACAGAACAGCTCGAATTTTTACATAAGAAGACTTGAACAGTGAGCATAGATCTAAAGAATATATGTGGTGATATCAGCACGTCTGGTAAAACAATTAGGGACAACACAAAATTTGGCCTGTAGTATGCTATACTATAATTGTCTACAATTATGTCTTTTAAAACACAATATACTTTAAACAGTTTCCATGGAAGGAGTCAGTTGCAGCAATAATTGAATTTTAAATATTGTTCTGAACATTCTTCTCCTCCTGTGAGAAGATGTTCCCACACTTTTTGTTTCTTCATGGGGGAGATGAAGAAAGAGGAAGACTGGTTTTTGAGTTCCTCATTCTCATTTTCCAAGCTCCCATCTCCTTTGTGACAATCAAGCATTTCATTACATTTCAATGATCTGGATGAGGGGATCAAGTGCACCCTCAGTAAGCTTGCAGACGACACCAAATTGGGTGGAAGTGTTGATCTGCTTGAGGGTAGGAAGGCTCTGCAGAGGGATCTGGACAGGCTGGATCGATGGGCCAAGGTCAATTGTATGAGGTTTAACAAGGCCAAGAGCCGGGTCCTGCACTTCAGTCANCAGTTTTGGGCCCCTCAGTACAAGAAGGACATTGAGTTGCTGGAGCATGTCCAGAGAAGGGCAACGAAGCTGGTGAAGGGTCTGGAGAACAAGTCTTATGAGGAGCAGCTGAGGGAACTGGGGTTGTTTAGTCTGGAGAATAGGAGGCTGAGGGGAGACCTTACTGCTCTCTACAACTACCTGAAAGGAGGTTGTAGCGAGGTGGGTGTTGGTCTCTTCTCCCAAGTAGCAAGTGATAGGACGAGAGGAAATGGCCTCAGGTTGCATCAGGGGAGGTTTAGATTGGATATTAGGAAACATTTCTTTACTGAAAAAGTGGTCAAGCATTGAAACAGACTGCCCAGGGAAGTGGTGGAGTCACCATCCCTGGAGGTGTTCAAAAAACGTGTAGATGTGGCACTTTGGGACATGGTATAGTAGGCATGGTGGTGTTGGGTTGATGCTTGGACTAGATGATCTTAGAGGTCTCTTCCAACCTTAATGATTCTATGATTCTATGATCAGCCACTATCTGAGCATTCTTCTAATAATAATAATTACAGGCATATTCATTTTTAGCAGACATTGTGATGATGA
Organism: Balaeniceps rex; assembly: GCA_013401315.1. Lineage (NCBI taxonomy): Eukaryota > Metazoa > Chordata > Aves > Pelecaniformes > Balaenicipitidae > Balaeniceps > Balaeniceps rex. The sequence continues at coordinate 26,341 of VYZW01024971.1, forward strand.
ATCTTCTTCAGTGGTCTGTTCCTTTAAGAGAGTAGGATTTAGACAGTACAGGTCCTAAAAATCAGAAAAACAGTTTCAAAGGGACTATAGAAACATGCAAATAACTAGTAGAAGAGAAGAACTGTAGATTGGAAAAAAAAAGTCATTCATAAGAAAATTAGTTAGGAGCTGTTTATGTGTAATTCACGTGTTCATAGCCATTAGTGGGAAAATAAGCAAACAGTAAAAAACTGTGATCAAGAAGACAGACAGAATTCATGCATGAAGTAGGATTAGATCATTGTCCTCTGCAGTCAGTAGTCAGAGAAGGCCTCTCATTTGCTGCTTAGCTGTTCAGAGTGGTTATACATTTTTTCATCTTTCATGGCAGAACTGTTGTTCTGAAGAACACTACAGCTAAATTAGCAGATTTATTTTCGAAATACAGTCACCATTTTATAAGACAAAACAAAACAGAAAACAGAAGAGGGCAGGGCCATTATTTGGAGAAGCTGGAAGTGGTTACTTCGTTTACTGAAAAGCAGAAGGAAACGCTGATAAAATCAAGCACAGGCGCAGGGAACAGGGGGGAGACATGGAAGTGTCACACTGCGAGGGAAACAAGAGATAGAAAAGAGCTGAGGAAACTGGTATTGGAAGCTGGACTAGGGGAGATGAGGAAACAAGAAGGTATTGCAATGGGAGCTGGAAAGCACTTTGAAGGAATCAGAAGGAAACTCATAATAGCCTGCGTAACTGATTTAAAAGTCATAGTAATCACAAAGCGCAAATCTATCTAAAATTAGACTTCACTTCTTTGAATACATACTTCTTGTAGACTTGCTATTGTTACTCAAAGTACTTAAATTATTGTTATTTTGATTTCTGGGCATAGCTGCAGCTCAAGATATATTTGAATGGTGTCTAAAACCACACCCTAACAAAAAATAATTCTCAAAGCAGAACTCCTCTCCCAGCAGCTTATCAAGATAGTCAATTCAACTCCTTCCCCTTAGTGCAAGAGGAGAACAATTCAAAAGGGCCCTGGGAAACAAATATTTGACTTAGGGGTTGGGCATTCAAGAAAGCGTGGATGAAGACAGCTTCCCTCCCCCCCCCAAGAAAGCAGAGTAAATTCAGCAACTACAGTTTGTAATTCACATGTAGATTGACTGTGACACTGTGAGTCTTTTAGTAGATTGTGCCAAGATTGTGGTTAGTCACTTCTATCATCTTAAAAAAAAGAAAAAGAAACATCATGGCATAATGTTGCAACCCAACATTTATCATTCAACAGTACAAATGTTCACAAAAAAGTCAGTCAAACAAAAAGGTTTTATAAACCTCTCCCTCCCTGCCTGCTCTCCACCCTCCTAACCCAAAAGAGGTTCCTAGGGAGACATATACACTTAGAAACATACTTACCAAGGCAAGTATAAAGACCCTGACTTATCCATGCTAGTATAGCAAGAGTGATAAGATCTCCAAAACTTGCTGCTATAGGAGTGGCAACATTGTCAGGATTAATACCAGTCTTCTTTGATCCGACAATAACTCCAACCATTATTATACCTAGATTCAACAAAGATGACAGTACAGTAACCATATCTACTGTTGTAACTCCACAGAAAATTCCAAGATAATGGCAATTTCAAACTTGATAAGTATGAAGTCAGTGCTTTTGTCCCAGGATGATTGTTCTTCCCACCTAAGTGATGTCTGTATTTTTAAGTTTTAGCCATTTTTAAAAATGAGGTTATATATTAAAAAAACATACAATAAGCACACACAAAAAAAATCAAGAACCTTCTGTACAATAAACTATTTTGCTTATGATTAGAATTAGCACTACTGAAATTGTAAATCAGCCATTTCCTGAAGAAAAAAATATGCAGTGTATTATTTCTACACCCTATTAACTTTAGCTGACTGAAATTTAAATTACACTAGGCTGAAAACAACGTAAGATTAAACACTTTGACTTCTGATATTGTGCAAGATTTCCAGTCCTGGACTTAGCACCAAACATCAAGAAGCTACAATATAAATTAAAAGCAATACAACATATAAAAATGTTACTTGCTACACAGTTAAAAAATTTTAAATTAGGGATCTTGGTTTCTATTTTTTTCCTATAAACAGCAACAGTAATTTTTTAAGAGGCATTTCCCTGCAGAATGCAAGTGGCTACTAAAAATGAAATTCACACTGTTATTAACAGTCATCTTTGGCATTTCCCTTTCATCATATAATACACATAAGAGCTTCAACAGTGTATACTATCTTTTACGTTATTTTAAAGAATTTTTGAAAAATTGGTATTATAATTTTCATATATTTTAGCAATATTAATATTATGTATTGTAGGCTACATTAGGAGTTCACTTTCAGATAAACTGCCTAAAGAGTTACACTCCATGAAATTCTCAAAAGAAAGAACGGAAATGATCCTGTAGGATCACAATATTTCAAAAGCACCTGTTTCACGTGTAGGATGATGAAGCTTAGAAAGTGATTTCCTGTGCTGGCTCATCACCAGATAAAAACAAAAGTTTCTCTTCATGTCCAAATTATATATGAGAAGTGGAAAAATTGCACTCATATTCCCCAGTTATTTCACTGCTCTTAATTCTGCGCATGATCAAACTCAATGGCTTTGTAGTCACTAAAAAAAGTGTGTGCTCTTAATTCCATGCAAAACTTCAACAATTTTGTAATTTTCACATAAGTAAGCACATCAAATTAGTAAAAAAAAGGAAGTTAAACATTTTACTTGACTTACTATTATTAAGACTACTGAATATGTATTTTCATTAAGTATATGTCACAAGTAGAGGTACTTTTTTCCCTCCCTCCTGTCCATTAAGTACTGTCTTTTATGGTTAAATGTTTCCTTACAATTGGGAAGAGAAGATTAAATTCATCACACCATATGGCTCCAGACAGACATTGGCACTGTTTGTAGAGGGGGACTTGAACTTGGTCCAAATCCTTCACATAACAAGCCAATTTGTTCACTTCAGATACAAAGCAGAATACAAACTAACATATAAGCAGCATGGACAACCAGGGAGTTTGGATTCAGCTGAGCTAACATCCAGGCTCACTTGAGCTTAATTACAAATAAGTTCTACCTGTCTAGTACTAAGAATATATTTTGTACATTAATGAATATAGAAAGCAGGGGAAAAGAGTTCTCCATATTAGGAAAAATCTAATAAACATACTTTTTGTTTTACATATGCTCAGGAGGTCATGCAAATCAAGCCTTTTCAAAGAATATGACAGGAGAGGAATGCAATATGCAATCCTGTATGGAAATTGCAAAAGGGCATCCTATCCTCAGCTGTGTTTCAGATGTATTATACCTTACTGGATTTAAATTTTTAAGGGATAGCAACATAACATACATTCAGCATCCACAGAAAACTAAATAACTGTAAAAAGTAACATATATACTCCTTTTACCTTGTAAAAGAGAAGCTATGAAGGCGGTTGCTACACTGCTAGAACACAGAAGGATTGAATGATCAAAGCGGTATTTGCCCTCTGGAATCCAGCCCAATATAACTGCTGCCACTGCTGCCAGAAAACCAACTACTGTTGCCTGAACCTGGAAAAGAAAAAGACGGTGAACAATTCTTAAAATAATTGATAGACTTACAAGGACTACAGAATCATTTTCTGTTACTCTTTCCTCCTATCTACATTTATTTGCAAGGTGTAAAGGGAGCATGCTCACCCATTTTGTAGAGATGATGATAACCTTGGATGATCAAGAAGAAAAATCTTATGCCAGCAGAAAAGGCTTTACGAGCATTTCAGAGACTCAAGAATAACAAAAGTAAAATCAGGGAAAAGAGCTGAGGGTTTACCAGGAGTGAAAGCTGAAATGCCTAAAGAGGCTCCTAAGGCCACTTGAAACAGTGAAGTCACAGTATAAACATTTCACCTATTTTTTTGAGCATGTTGTATTATAACATATAAACATGAAATAGTTCTTAATCTTAAGAAATAGTTGCTTTGGAGAACAAACATTCCTCAAATGACCCAGCTATTTAAAATATGGTTTATAGTTCAAAAGCTTCATCACATACTTCCTTTAAACATCGAATCCAATGCAAATACAGTACTGAAAACATTTGAGAGGTCGAATTTAGAAGGTTTTGCCAAACCTGAATTTTTTCGCTAATCATCCTCAGATCCTCTCTCAGAAAAATTAAAAAGGAAATACCCTTGGTACAGTCACAAAGAATACTTTAGCTCTTCTTCTGATAAATATAAGCTCATATTGCTTTAGAGAAGAACTACACTGTTCAAAAAAATATAAGTCATGCAAACATTATATGTTAAGTATAAGCCAGTGTAGTAGAGCTAGTTTCCCATTAACACTGTCCATCTCCATATTTACCAATGTTTGTGATGGACTTTTTCAATAACTTTGTTCACTTATAGGAGTTAATCAAATAAGCTCATTATATTTACCTGTTTTAAGGCCAAATTACCAATTATTAGGTTCCATTTCTCAATGGGAGAATCCATTTTTCCAATATTTACCTGTCAAAATTACAAAAGAATTTCAGACATTTGGGTTTAAAATTGTATTACTGGAAAATGCACTAATAAGGCAGAAACCCACAAATAATTCAACTCATATAGAAAAAGAGACATTCTGACAAGCTATACTTTTTCCAAGTCAAGCATTGCTGTTGATTTTAAATTGTACTTACAGTATCTATCCAAAAGTAGCTAAACTTGATGCACTTTTACATAGTAACTTGTTTACAATTAGCTTACTGTGCAAGATATACTAGCCACCTTACATTCCAGGAATGTCCAAACACCACCACCAGTGATTAGATCAGCAGCTGGAAGGGCAACTTATCAGTGTTCAGTCACTTTAGACTGAACTTGTTTCTATGGCCCTTAAATTCTATAAGCCAATAGAAAAATGTGTAGATACGTGTGTGTGGACACACAGACTCTCACGCAAGTGTGTTAATTGATTGCAATGAAACTACCTGACAGAGAAAGGGCAAGTGCTTACAGAAGATCAGAAACCACATCTAATACTGTTTAGTATTTGAACTTTTCATTTATACAATACGGCTAGAGACTTATGATGCTGTAAATGATATAAGTCCAGTCCTAAGGCAGTAGCTGGAAAGACAGCAAATAAATTATTCAAAGAAATGAAAAAGTACATACATACTTTCATAATGTATTTCCTACTTTTACTTATGTAAAAGTTTCACAAAAACTTTTTTTGAGTTAGAGGACAAGATCTGAAGAACAGTACATACCACTGCAGTATGACTATATTTGAAATAAATTCCTTTTTGAGATAACTGAACAATTTTTTACATTGAGCATAAATTTTAATGTTTTTCCCATAGAATACTAATTTATAAGATAACATACTTCTCAAAACACAGACAGACTTAATGCACATTTTTTCCTCTTTTGATAATTTCTTTCCAGTTAGTTTTACTTCCATTTCTTTTCCACTTTGTTCCATTTTGCGATAGCAGTGACTTGCAAGGAACAAAGTATTAAAAGAACTGCTAACTTAAAAACTTAGAAATATAAGAAGACACTTTATCTCAATCTACACTATAAATATTTTAGTGTTCAAAATACAGTCAAAGCTCCGCAAATACATGCATTAAATTTAAATATTACAGCAAAATTTAAGGAAGTGCAGATAAGAATCTCCTTTGCATCCTTCTTAAATATATATGCTAAATGAACAAAATGGCAGGCTATG
>VYZW01024972.1:15163-30622 GCA_013401315.1 Balaeniceps rex
GGGACTAACTGCACATGAACAGGAGAAGCAGGCCAATCACTAAATTGTTAGCACAAGAAGATACTCCATGAAGTTTCATTACACCCATCCATAAATCAAGAGATCACCTAAAATGGAAGTCTACTTCACAGAAGTCACATCGTAGAGTATGAGACATGGTAGTTACTGAAGTTGCCTTGTATTTGGCCTTGAAGCTGTCTCCACAGTTACAGAGTTGAGATGTCACAACATAAAAACACTTCAGTAAAGAGACTGTACTAAACCAGCTTACTGCCATCAGCCCCAGGCTTATGCAGAACCAGAGCCTCAAAACACAAACAACTCTAATGAAATATTAGAGGGGCATACGCCGAGTTGAGATGTCACAACATAAAAACACTTCAGTAAAGAGACTGTACTAAACCAGCTTACTGCCATCAGCCCCAGGCTTATGCAGAACCAGAGCCTCAAAACACAAACAACTCTAATGAAATATTAGAGGGGCATACGCCGAGTTGAGATGTCACAACATAAAAACACTTCAGTAAAGAGACTGTACTAAACCAGCTTACTGCCATCAGCCCCAGGCTTATGCAGAACCAGAGCCTCAAAACACAAACAACTCTAATGAAATATTAGAGGGGCATACGCCGAGTTGAGATGTCACAACATAAAAACACTTCAGTAAAGAGACTGTACTAAACCAGCTTACTGCCATCAGCCCCAGGCTTATGCAGAACCAGAGCCTCAAAACACAAACAACTCTAATGAAATATTAGAGGGGCATACGCCGAGTTGAGATGTCACAACATAAAAACACTTCAGTAAAGAGACTGTACTAAACCAGCTTACTGCCATCAGCCCCAGGCTTATGCAGAACCAGAGCCTCAAAACACAAACAACTCTAATGAAATATTAGAGGGGCATACGCCGAGTTGAGATGTCACAACATAAAAACACTTCAGTAAAGAGACTGTACTAAACCAGCTTACTGCCATCAGCCCCAGGCTTATGCAGAACCAGAGCCTCAAAACACAAACAACTCTAATGAAATATTAGAGGGGCATACGCCGAGTTGAGATGTCACAACATAAAAACACTTCAGTAAAGAGACTGTACTAAACCAGCTTACTGCCATCAGCCCCAGGCTTATGCAGAACCAGAGCCTCAAAACACAAACAACTCTAATGAAATATTAGAGGGGCATACGCCGAGTTGAGATGTCACAACATAAAAACACTTCAGTAAAGAGACTGTACTAAACCAGCTTACTGCCATCAGCCCCAGGCTTATGCAGAACCAGAGCCTCAAAACACAAACAACTCTAATGAAATATTAGAGGGGCATACGCCGAGTTGAGATGTCACAACATAAAAACACTTCAGTAAAGAGACTGTACTAAACCAGCTTACTGCCATCAGCCCCAGGCTTATGCAGAACCAGAGCCTCAAAACACAAACAACTCTAATGAAATATTAGAGGGGCATACGCCGAGTTGAGATGTCACAACATAAAAACACTTCAGTAAAGAGACTGTACTAAACCAGCTTACTGCCATCAGCCCCAGGCTTATGCAGAACCAGAGCCTCAAAACACAAACAACTCTAATGAAATATTAGAGGGGCATACGCCGAGTTGAGATGTCACAACATAAAAACACTTCAGTAAAGAGACTGTACTAAACCAGCTTACTGCCATCAGCCCCAGGCTTATGCAGAACCAGAGCCTCAAAACACAAACAACTCTAATGAAATATTAGAGGGGCATACGCCAAAGTTCCTGAGCTCCACAAACACTTTAAGACACCAGCAGACACCACAAGCAGTGCCATTAAGGGTTTTAACTGGAGATACTCCAGAACAAGAGACATGCATTTAAAAGATCATCATTCAATATCCCACCAGAGCCCAAGAGCCTAATGCCATGGGTAGTCACAGAATCAATCACATGGAGTTCTAAGCACCAGACTCACACCTTTAAGTGAGCTATTTACAGTAGACAGCGAGGCATATAACAAAAAGGGAGCCATAGCTTTCACATTTCAATTGGAATACAGTGTCCTTATTAAGCAGCACTAAAAGAGTTAGTGGAAGCAATGCTGGATGCAGCCAACTGGGATGGATGCAGAAATTTGGGTATTGCTGACTTTGCTGATTTTCCACTTGGAAAAGGGGTTTGTCTAAATCACCACAACAAGGTATCTGTCCCTGAACAGTACTCACTTGGGAGGATTGGAAAATGCTGCTCACAAGCTGTACACAGAACAGTTTTAACAAGTGGTTAAGACTTCAGCATGACAACACTAGTTACTCAGTGTTTCTTTTGCTGTGCATTGAACCATTCCATGCAACTAGCTACATTAAGTCCTTTGTACCAGACTCAGAAAGTATGATACAGAAACAGTGATATTGTGCAGTAAAGCGACTGGAACCTCATTCACACACTGGTCATAGACAAAGTACGTTCTGGAGATGTTTCAATTTGGTAAATGTAAGCACCAGCCTTAACTCTGACCCTCTGGATACATTTAGGATGTGTGCTCATGTAACAGTATCTGTAAAAACATAATCATGCCTACACGGTAATATGCAATTTCTTGTATTAATTGTAGTATAATGCAAGGGAGCTAGAAAGGTGGACAAAAAAAAAATTCAACAGCAACAACCACCACCACCATCTTTCTTCCGTATTTTTCCAGGTTCTGCAGAACTTAACTCAGGATTGTTTCTTGGCACCAGTGCTTACCTATGCAACTCAGATTTCACTGGATTTCAAATTCACATTTATTAATCATTATCCCCCCTATGCATCAGAAGGTCTCCCATCCCCCTTCAAACTTCTACTTTTCCTTCAACCCAAGATAACCTAATTAAAAAAATATATCCAAAAACTTCAAAACCAAAGTACCCTATTTATTTTGTACAACTTACAAGAATCTCACCTCCTTTGGGGCAAGCACTACTTATTGGTACGCCACCCATACTTAATCGATAAAACATTTTTAAGCTTGTTTTTGTTTACAACGTAGCAACATTCAGGACTTGAAGGAAGCAGGCAATTTACTGGATTAAACGTACAAGTGAGGGCCTCTGTTCCTAGCTTAAGGTCTCCAATAAATTTACCGCAATGCAGAATAAATCAATTTCTCTCTGCCTCAGTTTCTAATCTGAAACATGGGAATAATACTACTGACCAGACTGACCTGTTATCTTTCAAGTGGAGCAGATTCTCAAATAATAACAGGCACACCTATACTCAAGTGAATAAACTATGCTGATTCACAACAGCAGATTGCCTGGGCCAAATTCCATGCAGTATTAACAAGTCAACAGGAAGCACTCCAAAATTATTTCACTGATGTGCTCTGATCTTCCTTCCCCTACATTCCAGTCAGCTGGCACTCCCGCTGCTCTCTGTAAATATATAGGCACAGGTATCAACCTCAAATTCTGTCTTCCCTTCCCCTTTTATTATATTCTCCCTCCTTACCCCTTAAAAGCCTTTTTTTTTTTTCTTCCTTCTCCTCAAAAGCACACAAATGGGAACTGTAGCATCTGGACAATGGTATTTGTAGATGGGGTAGTCACACTCAGTGTGGGAGTACTGATGGTAGTCACTAATCTGAAAGGAAGAATTCAAGTAACCGTACACTTAATAGAAGTTCCTTTCTTCTCAAAACCATGATTATTCAATGTAAGTAAAAAGATTTACACGCTATATCACATAAACATAACACTGAATCACTGTGCCAATCTAACATGGAATCACATAAGTATACAATTAGTGTTTAATGGAAGAAAAGCTGAATGTAAGACTGCTGTACAATGAAAGTAGACTTCAGCTACAAGAAAAACAAACTATCAAAAACATTTTTACTCACGCTGATTGCCATGGATTTTTAACTGATTGTTCACTTAAAATAGGAAGACTATACTGTAGATATATCCATTTTTAGTGGCTACTATAACAAACTGAAAGGCAATACCATTTTCAACTTTCACAATGCTGACAGAGAGTGAAAGGTTATCATGGAGCATGGTATGATTATGCTTTCTAAACAAAAGGATCAGCAGTTTGAAGGAGGCTGCTGGTGGCAGTCAATTTTCCCTCTCCCTCAAATTATTTTTACTCCCAAGGAGCCAGGACCTATCCCCCAGGGGCTTCACCCAAAGAAGGCGGCAGTAACGTGCTGGTGAGGGATACTCCTCTTTCACACCCCCTCACACCAACATCACCGCATCCTTCACCTGCCCTCCTGGGACTTACTGATTGCATGTACACAACAGCCCCACTCCAACACCATCCTAGGAGATGGAGACAGCCACCACATGGCAAGAAGGCTTACCATAACAGCAGACCCTAAGATGAGACAAAGCAGCATGGGGCACTAAACTAGTACTGCGTATGCCACAGTAGTATCAAGACCAACACTCACGTTTACAGTCACAGCACTACTGTGGTATCAGTGTAGTGCCCATCATTATGGTAACTTCTTTGCAAATTTACTCTTTAAACAAATTATGTTATCTAAAAATTAATGCCCAGATTTTTAATGGTCCTATTGCTGCACTAGAAAAGATGTTTAAGAACATCTCTCTCCACACACATAGAGGAAATTCTCATGCACTCATTTCATTACATCATCCTTACATATTCCTCTCCTTGCTGTTTCAAGGATGGCTTTTTTTTTTCCCCTTTTAAAAATCCCTTTGAGAAAAATCGAGCTCCTCCCAATTTAGACTCTGGTTATTACACAGTAGAGGGGAAAAAAAGCCATATGTGGACCAGTAACATACATGAAAGTTTACTGCGTGATTTTAAGTCCCTTCTAATATAACTTCCCCCAAGAAGCCCATACAAGTCTTACTGCCTACTAGACTACCAAGGACGACAGCATGGAAATCAATGTAGAGAAAATAAAATGTAATTATAACACAATGGAGGTTGCATAGCTGAAGGCTTGAAACGTATCCTGCATATGTGGGAAAATGGCAAAAATCATGGAAAAAATATGCAGATAGTATTTACCACCTTCCCGCATTATGCTAGAGTTCCTGAAGAAGCTGCAGGAGTTTCTGATATACCCGAGAGAAAAATACAGGCATGTCTCATATATAGTACTTTCTACACACAACAAACAGGGATTTAACAGAACCTTGTCCCCTTCCTTAGTTTCAGTTTTCAAAAGCCTTAGAGTAAGATGGCTTATATACATGATGATGAAATAATCCAATATATTTGGCATAAGGAAAAAATCAGCATTTTTGGACAAAACCAATTACGCGCAGAGAAGGGTAGATTAAGTTAGAAAAGGGAAACCAGAAAGAAGGCCTCAACTTTTGAGGAATCATACATGTTTATCTTAGATCAGGAAGGAGCAAGCCTAAGATCAGTATTTTCACTCATGCAATTTTGTAGCAATGACAATATCAGTGCAAAACAACAACTTGAGGTACTGGTATTCACACAGTCACAGACCTATGCTGAACTAGTCAACTCTGCAGCTGAGAAGATACTGTTACTACAGTGAGGAACTAACCTGAAGCATGCATTTAACAGACCAACAACATCAGGTTTTGACTGGCTGCAAAAACTGCAGCTCATCATCACAGGAAAAAACGTTTGATTGAATTAAACACTGCACAATCTATTAGAGTTCTGCATCAAACAGCCAGGCATCCAAATATAATTCCTGCAAGAACTAAGGTGGGAGAAGACACTGCGAATTTTAAGACAAGAAGAAACTGCCATACAGGGATGAGAATTATGTGAAGGAGGGATATTTCCATGTTTACTTTAAAGCATGAAATTCAAAGGAAAAGTAGAGCTGGTAAAACATGCCAAAATGCAGGTGGGAAACGGAACCTAAGTCTCTGATTCTGAAACAAGTTTAATGGTGACAAATCCACCAATTTCAGCAGGATTCTCTCGAGAATGCAAAATAAGGGGTATTGTGGGATTCCACCCTGGGAGAAGAATTGCAGTTGACTCAAGTACAGGTACCTGGTGTTCAGAAACAGCATAAACCTTGCTAGTGCTTCCCAATTTATTCCTGACCAGAATGTACTCTCTGAAAGGGTAATAAGGGAAGCTCAGGTAGCCACATCCTTTCCATTTGGGGTCACTGACAAGAGCATCCTTAATACAGCAAATTCATACTACACACAACAATAGATCTACATGATAAAGATGTTTATGAGAGACAATTACCACAAGCTAAGCAGCAGCAAAACAGTAAGGTATCTGGAGTTCCAGCTAGATGCAAATTAGCAAAAAGCTTTGTTGTTAGTAATATAGGCCATTGTAGTCCTTTTGTAAAGTTATAAAAAAGGTTTGTTAGTTGGGGGGGGACACGACTGTTTTTTTGTTGGGGCTTTGTTTGTTTGTTTTGGGTTTTAATCCATCACAAATCAGGTTATTCAAATTTCAGACCAAACACCTCAATTCGGGCAGTTTTGTCACACTGGCAAGAAGGAAGAGACAGAGACAAAAAGTATTCCTCAGATACATCAAGGACTAGTTTCTGGCTTTCATGTAAAATTTTGTCGTGTTAGCAAATTAAGCAAAAGCCCCGAATAAATAGATTCCAAGTTCTTACAAAGTGTTACAAGAGCTCAATATTACCCACTTTTTAAAGGAACAGCAAAGACACTAGGAGACAAAGTACCCAGTACAAGATCCCCCAAGGGCCAGCAGCAGCATCTGAGACACCAGACTCTTCAAACTTTGTCAAGTGCTCCAGCCCTGCAAAATCCACTTAAAACTACCTTTTTTGGGGAAAAGAATGAAATCCTGGTACTCTCAATTCAACTGGGAAGCTTCCCATCGACTTGAACAGGGCCAGGATTTCCTCCCAGATCAGGACACTTTTGCTCTTACGAGATAAGAAGTACTTATAGAAGAGTTTTTCTTTACAACTATGCATCAAACCCTTTTGTACCTCCCTATTACCCATGTTCCTTATCTAGAATACCCTGATACAGCAGCGTTACAAAGGGCACTGTCACAGGCTCTCTACAGAGGGTAAAACGTCCTTGAAGGACAAGATATATCATCATTCCACTACATATAGATTTATCTTGGTTCCTTCTCCTGCCTGTTGTGTAGGCCCAACCAGTCAATGCAAGGGAATTTCATCCTTGCACGGCAACAATGACAGCCTTTCTAATCATGTCAATATACTAATAGTAACTATTTCAGGGACCATGTGTCCTGTCAGCATTTTGCTCCACACAGGCTGTGAAGGGGCCGGGAACACTTAAAGAAAACTGTATTACTAACTGTTTACAAACTCTATTACAATTACAGCATATGTAAGGTTTAAGATGAATCTCTGTATAGATTTACGTTTTTGTATCAGTTTTAAACAGAAGTGTCAGCAATGTACAGTGTGTACAATGCATCAGTGCTGACAAAATACATTCCCTCCTCAAACAAGCTATTACCACCTAAATATCTGTCATATTTATAATCTGTACAGGTGAAGGAGAGAGCAACTTTTTGTTGGGTTTTTTTTTTGCACAACTATGAAGCAAATATGAACTCTAAATTTATACTGAGCGGAATTTCCAGACACTACTAAAAGAAGAATTTTGCCACACAGACCTTGATATAAGCTAATGATGATGAATACAAAGAAGCTACTTTCCAACATTAGAATTTTGGAGGTCTTGATCCTACTAGTACTTATACAGGTCCCGATTTTAGGCATTCAGATATCCTCTGACTTCTGCGGGACTTAGAAGTAAAATACACATGACTTTTTTCAAGACTGGAGCTCTAATTAATTTCTCCAAAAACATCAAAAAGGATTATTTCATATTGTTTGGCACTCAAATATAAACTTTTTTTATTATTATCTCACACAAACTGAAGAACAAAGAAATTGACTGCAATCAGTTAAGTGAAGTGTTTGCTCACTTAAAAATTAAGACAACTGCAGGCAAACCTGGCACGAGACTACAGCAAATACTAAACTTGCTACTGGCCTAACAATTACAATCAAATTAATGTCCACGTTAACTTTAGCAAATCCCACTGAACATTATTAGTTAACGTCTTGAGTGAAAATACACAATTCTTATGGATATTAAAAAAATAAGCATTCTGAAAGTTACTATTCCCCTACCGTACTCCAGAAACACTTCACCTTCTTTGATCCGAGTTCGGTGCGAGTTCAAGTGTAGCGCTCGGGGCTCAAACACACTGGACAGAAACCACCAGATGCGCTCTGCTTCTGGTCGCAGCTGCCACTACCTGAGTTCTGGTCACAACTGCCAGTACCTGAGTTTGAGACCCTGCGTCTCCCTGGCAACCAGCAGTGACGTCACTAACCCCCACAGCAGGAACACAAACTGGCTCCCCTGCTCTGCTGCATAAGGCGGCTACGTCACTGCTCGACCTCCAGAAACAGAGCAGAGAAGTGAGAGCTGTTCAAATCCTCTTTCGCTTTGACAGAAACCCACTGCGACAGTTGGGCAGCAGTTTGAAAGGAGAACATGGCAGCCATATTGCCAGTAATGGAAGCTTCCTTCTGCTGAATGTTTCCATCCATAACGTTGCCTTGAAAGATTAAAAGTTTCCGGAATACCAAGCAGGATACTTGCAATCACAGATGAAGGTATTAGCGCAATTATTAATATATTCTTTGTACAAAAACACATAGGCAGTTGAAAGACTTCTTTCATTGACTGCTTCTCCCTAAACGTACTACCCAACTATAAACTGTCTTCGACTTGAAAATAAAAATACATGCTGCTGCACGGTAATAGCAGCACAGGTTCAAGCTGACCAAGTAAGAACTGCACAAGGTATCGATGACCCAGTTTCGAAAACATTATAGCATCTTTCACTTGTCACCCCCAATCTCCAACTTCTGCTCATGAAAACTACAGGTCCCAGGATGCATTAGTATATCGCAATCCAGGGAGGCTATTCAGCTAAAAACACAGCACTGCATATCGGGGCCTGTAGTTTCCACGAGCCACATTCTTACTGAAGATGAGACCAGATGTAGGCCATGTTGCACACTTCCACCGTCCGGCAAACAACACACACATACCGTACAGGGAGACTGCTGCTAGTAATCATCAGGTAAGCTGGATCAATATCCAGTTCTCATACGTCACAGAGGGCAAAGATTTCAGTAAAAATACACATCAGCTAACCAATAATTCCCAGAGAATAATCAGCAGTTTAGCTACTTTCAAACATGCAGAATGGGCCATAGCTTTTTAACATCTTTATACTAAAGTGCAGTAATTTTTTTTCCCCCAAGACTGCTACATTTATTAACATTAGAGTGCTCTTCTGAATATCAATAGGAAAAGTATGTTTGGTGAGGGGCATATTCTCCCTGTCCAGAATTTAGTAATCTGGAAACAAATTACTCTCTTCCTCCATTTCTACAACATACTGAAGCAGGAGCTTGCCTCTCTTCCAAAAAGCAGCAGAGCTTAACTGAAAATTAAATAGCTGTATGTCAGCGTAGGCCTCAGAGAAGAATACGCTGTACTTCAGTTCAGTAAAGGGAAGGGCAGCTCCCCCTACCAGTCTGTTCTAAGAAGGTTTTAATCGAGGAAGGAAACAGCCGGGATCAAAATGAGTAAGTCCTCCTTTCTTTCCCCTTTTCCCCGAGCTCTGGATTATTATTATTAAAAAAAAATAATATGCATATATAATTCCATCTAAGTACTTAAACATTTCACTAGTGTTTGTAGAACAAGACAGTCTTTGCAGCGCTTCCAGGCTAGCAGGCAGCACCCGCAAAAACGTGCAAAAGAAAAATGACCAAGACTCTGACCCAAGGGAAAGACGGCGTCCCGTTGTAACAGCAAGACAAACAGTGACGCTTCAGTCACCTGAAAGACATCCCAATCTACTTCCCTATAGAGGCAAGAGGCCTCAGGAGCATCTAAAGATTTTGTCAATACAGCAATACTGTCCATAGGCCAAAGACAGCTGTTGCCATAGTTACTATCAGACAGCTTATCAGAAAATAATTATTGCTATTACTCAGAAGTTTTGTTAAAACAATTTAAAGCATCAATAGGATGCCACTTGATCTCTTCAATTAACTGTTTGCGACTACGCTGCCTTCGGGATCCACATAGTTAATGACACTTGGATCTGCAGGGCTGGAGGGGAACAAGGGAAGGAATCAATGTTCCTTCTCCGTTTTGTACTGACAGCTTGTATTTCACAGGCAGAAACAACAAAACCGAACCGACCGTAAGCTCGGCTGCTCTGCTAGGGTTCTCCTTTCGCAGGCCTGGAGACTGAGTCCAAGCCCAGGCCATCTTAGAGCCACAGGCTCAAATCTGCCCTCATTTGTTTTAACCATTCATGCATCTGTACTCCCATTCAAGAAACACACCAGCTACATTTTCAAAACATATTTCTAGTTACATGTGCAACGGTAGAGTCCCTCACTTGAGGCACACAACACATTTTCTGTAGTAAGTGAACTTGGTAACATTCCCTTTTGTCCTACAAGAGCAGTACTGTCAGGTGGAAGGGTGGAATCTGGAAAACACACATTTTAAGAAATTCGACATTAAAAAAGCATAGAAGCTGTGTGAACATGGCCTACAACAGAGCTCACATTAAGCAGAGCCTCACTTCTTATGTACTATCTATAAATACATTCCCACCAGTAACAACAAACATTACGCTAGGGCTGGGGGGTAGCAGTATTGGGGGGGCGGGGGGGGCAGTTTCTGGTGTGGGTTTTTTAAAGCATGCTTTGAGCATACAATCTCTAATCAAAGAATGAGTGTTTGCAAAGACAGTGAACAACAAACCTCAGGTAAGAGGGAACAAATAACAGGTCAAATCACCTAGGCAAAGAGCTTTTAAGGCACAGGGTACTTGATAATTGCAACAGAGAGATTAAAATGATGTAAACAGTAAAACAGAAGATAAATGCTGCAGAGAAGCCTATACCAAGCAGCGCATTCTTTCCTCAAAAGCCTGGGATGATCAAAGTATTAAAACAAAAGATTCTGTGGTAAAGTTGGGGCTTTGTTAGGGCAGTAGGCATAGCAATCCTCTCAGACAGAAGGAAGGGACCTTTCAGAACTTTCTGCAGCTTTAAAAATTATTTTAAGGACAGGTGATTCTAATTGTAAAGTCTGATTGTCACGTGAGTGCACCTTTCCTCAGCACTAAGTAAATTTTTAAAAACTTTTGATTTTTGTACATTTTATAGCCATTCTATATCCACACTCGCCACTTTGCCTTTGTGAGGTTTTGACATAACAAAAGCAGAATCAAACAAACTTAAAATCATACTTTACCAATTTTAATTCAGTGAAGAACATGGTAAGGTGCAGGAACCATAAATTATTTAAGACTTATAAAAGAAACACAGGGGCGCTTTTTTTTTTTTTAATGAAACTGTATTTGCAATAAGAAAAAAACCAACAAAATATGAAGTTCCTCCCCCCTCAAATGTAAATAAACTTCTTTTTTGCCTGCATAATGCATATCTTTACCACCGGCACAAGCCAGACACTGGCTTTGTGCTGTACTGAACATGAAATATTAATGTAAGATACCTATAAAAACTATCCTTCAGTTCACCCTCTATTTACAGGGTACAGAAGTAAATATCTTGCCCCTTGCATTCGGCAGACATCCCAAAACACTTCTGCGCACTGCCCCACCTTTCCAGTATATGGTTTGTTCCTAAATAACCTTTGTGCAGTTAAAATACATCAGAAACAGGATGTGAGCTGCTTTCTGGCACAGAGTAATTGAGCAAGGGCAGTTCACGAACGTACAGGAGTCAGGCCTTTTGTGGAGTCTTACACTTCTAGCACACAGCTACACATGTGACTGCACAGTTGTGAGCATAAAGGGTGAAGGGGACAGTAAAGAAATACTATTAGAAGCTTAATAATAGGTTTTTAGCGCTGCCCCTTCTACACAAGAAGCCTCTCCTGAAGGCGAGTCTGCTTTACAGCTCACATCACTGTGCGATGGCCCTCCAAAAAGCAAAGCCCTATCACACTATGAAGTTCTTTCTGGAAGATTTTAAACAAGCAAAACCAACAAACCCAAAACAATAGTAAAAAGGTTAAGTCACCAACATGTGTTTCTCACATGATGTTCCATCTTGAGTTTCTGGTACCCGCACAAAATGCCCATAACACACGAAATAAGATAGTCTATCATGGTTCTTAAAAACTGGTATTGAAATGAAAGAGAAATCTCTGTTGTAAACAAATTCCAGTAGTATCAATTCATTTGACAGAATAAAGTTCTTCAGGGCTCTGAGAATAAGTATAAAGGAACCGAACAGCTACGAGGTGTTCATATGCAATTATGACCATCATAAACAAACTGCATGAACAACTCAAGCAATAGGTGGGCTCACTATTAAAGCTTTCCAACTGCACACAGAATTTCACAACTTCCTAAGGCGCCATTAAAACACATTTTATTTTCCTAAAAGGAGAAAAAAAACCAAAACAAAACACAAAAACGCATGAAAATCGCCTCCTTTGCACAGATCCAGGCCAAGGAATTTTTTTTTCTTAAATTGTAATTCCTACAGTGACATTTAACAGACACACACAAAACCTCATCTCTAAAAAAGAGAAGTAAAGTTGGAGTAAGAACTATTTAGGCCCAGTGCTTGAAACACAGTTGAAGCTGAATGGCCTAGGGTGAAGAGAGATCTTTACAAACCTAAACTGAAAGCAGAGATCTTACTATTAAAGCTGGAAAACACAACAGCATTTTTCTCTGAGCAGCGTAAGTTTCAGTTTCCTACTTTTGCTTTCAGTTCTTTGAAGGAAAGTTTTGTATTTTCATTCCCTAAAGGGAGAAAACCACTTTCAACTGCCGCCTTCTGCCTCAGAATAAATCCAGTTCAGGATGCACATAGAGAAGGGCAAAGATTAAAAGCTTTCAGGTAGAAATCTTATGACTAATGGTAAAATAATTAATAACAAAATATTCCTTAACACAACATTTTGAATTATACACCATGTTAGCTTTGTTAGTTAACTGAAAAAATCACTAAAACACATAATGGGATCCACTCCAGGTTTCTTGTTGCTCAGGTCAGTATAGCTAAAATCTGGGGGTATGACATAGTTGACATCCAGCTGGTGATAAGTACTCAGTGAGCAAGCACCTACCTTCTGCTGGACAACCGGTCTCTTAAGACCTTGAAGTGATACTCTACACATGCTACTACGCAACATGGAATCAGTGGATAAAGAGGTTGCGCTTCATACTTCCTCTGTATCATCTCAAACTTCTAGCCGATGTAACTATCATAAAAATCATCTAATTTCTCTCCTACAGTAAGGTCGAAACGTTTAAAAACATGTGAGTGCTTCACCTGTTTTTTTTAATACAGTTTTAAAGTTTCATTTATTGAGCTACAGAATTCCTTTCTAGAAAATAATAATAAAAAAATGCCCCCAAAGAAGCAGTTTCATTCAGCTATCGTGAAACATGCCCAGATATAAATAAAATTCCCAAAGCCTGTGATCTTTCTACTAAAGTGTGGTAACTAACTTCTCCAACTAATATGAGTAGTTATGCACATTTTATTTGTTTATTTCTTTAAGATCCTGTTCTTACTAGTAATTTAATGCCACTATTTAAATATAAGTGATAAAGTTATATCATGCACAATCACTAACAAGCTTAATATAAAAGTTTTAGCATTACGCATTAACCGGGTAGAAGTCATGAATTTTAGATTTCTAGGGTTGGAGTTTTTTTTCAAGGCTTTGAAAAGCATGTTATTTTCTTCACAAATTAAGCTGCACAATAAGCCTCTTTTCATCAAAGTTAAACATTCCCCCACTATGAGACATATCCAGCCTCACCAGCTAGCTCCGGGCAAGCACAGGAAAGCCAGAGGAAGCTGACTTACAGAACTGAAACTAAGCAGGTGTCTTCATTGTTAGAATTGAGCACAATAAAGGNGACAGCCAGAATCCTTTTTATTTCTGATAGCTGAAAATCTACAGCTAAGCAAAAAAGACGTATCTATCTATCGATATGGGTGTACAGGAGTATCTGTCCTTTAACCTGATAATAAGCAGCAGCATATCTAGTTAAGAAAACTTCACTGACCCAAAGAAGCCTACCCCTTACTAGAGCCCTGCCATTACTGAGCACACTTCCCCACCTGATTTTTCCACGCTCAGACCTACTGTACATCACAGTACACAACTTTCTGGTGACACGCGAGTTATTACCCCCAGTGGGACCTTTTTACACGCAGTCTCCACAGCGAACAAAAGTTCATTGTCAAGCTCAGCACTTGGGCCCAAACAAACATCCAGAGCGTAGGAGAGGGAGAAAGAGAGGGAAAGTACTCCTATCCGCAATTGTAAGATTTGCAGGCAATCACCGTTACTTACAATTAAAAAGTGGGAACAGGTGTAGCAGATATCATACTTTGATAGCTGAACAAAGAATATTACAGCACGTGACTGAAATGTGATGACATTTGTTCACCAATCGAAAACAAAAGCCACTCTCCAATGGCACTCTTTCCTCCACCCCCAAGAATTAGGAACTTGGAAATCTCTCCATATTGAAACACATCTGTTCATAGCCTCATTTTTTTGACACTTGAGAAGAAGTTGAATGAAGAGCTCCATGGATTAATCCAACACGAATTCACCTAAAAACCTCAGCATACAATCCCTCCAGCACCCACCGAACTGCAGAGGTGGCTGGGGGGAAAGCCCTACCGACAGCGAAGCTTGGAATAATAAAGAAAAGAAAAATCAAAACACTCACCACCACCAAAAAAAAAATCCGCAGAAAGGCAAGTGAAGAAAGGAGCATGCACAAGAGGACTACACCAAATGGCAGAGTCCCACATAGAGCCCCACTCCACCTACACAGACGCAGGAGGGAGGGAAAAAATAAAAATAAAGAAGTAGCCATCCCCAATGCCAGCAGCCGTGCCGGAGCAGGAGTGGGAAACCCCGGCGGCGCCCCGGCCCCGAGCTCCGTACCTGTGCGGGAAGGGCAGCCCCAGGGCGAGGGGGGCAGGCCCGGCTCCAGAATAACAAGTTGCAGAAGAAACGGAATTTTCCCGGCGCTGCTCGGGCCACAAAGACGAATGAAAGGAAGGAGGAGGAAAAAAAAAAAAAAAAAAGGGAAAAAAAAAAAAACCAAACAAAAACGCAGCAGCAGCTTTACTACGAATTATCCATCACCAAAAGCGGCATCATTTCCCAGATAATAATAAAACTTCCCCGACAGCATCGCGGCGAAGGACCCGACCGAGAGAAAAGGGCCTGGAAATAATCATCCTGAAGGAAACCGGAGGGGAGGGGATAAGCCTCCCTCCCCCACCCCATCCCCAGTGCAATGTGTCATCTCCTTCCCCTGCTCCTCCCCCCAACCCCAATGTGTCACCTCCTCCTTTTACCCCAAGTGTCACCCTCCTCCACCTCTCCCGCTCCCGCTCGCAAACTTCTGCCGGCGCCCGCCGGG
>VYZW01024972.1:31938-54997 GCA_013401315.1 Balaeniceps rex
GGGGGGGGCGGGAGGAAGCCCGGCATCATCATCCTCATCCCCGTCCCCATCCCCT
The DNA here is from genome assembly GCA_013401315.1 of Balaeniceps rex. Classification (NCBI taxonomy): domain Eukaryota; kingdom Metazoa; phylum Chordata; class Aves; order Pelecaniformes; family Balaenicipitidae; genus Balaeniceps; species Balaeniceps rex. The sequence continues at coordinate 31,994 of VYZW01024972.1, forward strand.
TGCAAGGGGCTTCGCTGATGCACCGCGGCCGGGCCGCCCGGGCCCGCGCCCACGGCAGCCCACGGGCGCCCGGGAAGAGCCGCCCTCCCTCCGTCCCCTCGCCGGCCCTGCCGTGTTACTGGCAGAAATAGCGCAGCCGCTCGCCGTGCGGCCGGGGAGGGCTTTCCCTTCCTTCCCTCCTCCCCTCCTCCCCTCCGCCGGCCGCCGCCGCGTTCCGCCTTGCCGTTCGTGCAATGGGGTTTGCTTATCTATTTATTAATTCGCTACTCCAGTGCCGGGTGATGCTGCCATTTGCTTTCGTGCGAGCAGCCGGGAACGGCAGCGCGTCAGCTTTCCCTGCCTTTTTTTATACCCCCCCTCCCTCTTTTAATTCCCCTCCCAAAAGAAAAAAAAATCGTGGCGAGTCGGAAAGTTTTATAGGCAGGTTCAAAGCAGTGAAGTTAAATAGCATGAATTTTAACGTTTCTGCGGTGCCTGTTGACATGAAAGGCCAATAAACGTGAGTTTTACTTAGGGGGCTGTTAGGATCGAAATACTAGCGAAGGGAAGGCTCCTCGCTTACCCAGACCTAGGTCCATTTCTGGGTCCGCGTGAGAAGGCAGCTCGGGGACCATCGTCCCCCCCAGGTTTCCAGCCACAGCACAATGGGCTGCTGGGGGCTGCCCAAACCCAAGCAGCCAACCCATGCAGGATCAGTGCTTATCTGCAATAAAGTAGCTTAAGTTACAGGCATGGCGTGCACCCCCTGAGCATCTCCGGCTTCTGAAAGTCTCCAGAGTCTCTGAAATACTTAAAACCTCGCCTTTATATTGGAGCCACCATTGCTAAAGCAGTGGGATATGTCCTGGACGCCGTGGGATTTGCATGAGCTTGCACAGAAAGCCGGGGTTTGATGCAATGCAAAACCAATTTTTTTTTTTTTTTAATAGCCTCTCACATCGCTTTATTTCTTCAAAATGTTCACAAGTTGGGAAGAAAAGTAAGTGTTTGCATTATCTCTGCAGATGCTTCAGGAAACCACGATGAACTCATTATTATGTTGTGAAACTAAATCCATAAAGCAGTCATGATGAGTAACTCAGGGACTCGTCGTAATTGGGCAGTAATGCAGAGTTTTATCATCTGGAGGATTCTGGTGTGCTCGATGTGAGCGGGGATTTACAGCAAGGTTCCCTCTCAACTGTCAAAAAATTGGGCTACCAAGCCATTGTTTATTTAATTAGTGTTAATTTTCCACTTCTTTTTCCATCAGTTGGTTGCCAAGTTGTGTGTGATTTAATTGTGAACTTTACAACATTTGGTGCCTTTCTTAAAGCTGTAGCTCCTGGACTTATACAATTATGCAAGAAACTCAGGTTTATTTTTTTTAATTAAGTTTCTAGCCTGTGGGTTTGTAGATATGAGCTTGAAGACACAAACCTTAAAGGCACAAAAAGGAAAAGGTATGAAGCAAATAGAGCCATCCAAAAATGCCTTTTTTTTTTTTAACTGTCACATTGTTTGCCTTTTTATTTTTGAGGCAATCTCTCCTACCCCCCCTTTTTTCCCTTTTTTTTTTTTTTTTTTTTTTTTGTAAGCCAGGTATGATTCTGAACTGGGTTGATGGAGTATCAAAAAAATAAACACACAGAAAATACCAGGGTGCTCATCAAATAGTTACTGGTAGGTGCACCATTCATGGATTAACAGGTAAGGTCATGTGCACGGGAGTACTGAAAAATCTAACAGCCATCACAGTAGGTTTTCTAACGTGTCCAACTGTGACAAGAAGTGTTATGGTTAGTATAATAAAAACATTACCCAATTTTTAATAAATGTGTATTTGCTTTTTATACTTCTTTCTACTTTACTTCTACAGCCTCTCAATAGATCAAGTAATAACGGGGATCAGGTCGATTACTGTCGGATCTGCACATTAGTTTACTGAGATTTCTCTTGGGGCTGGGGGACCATCCAGCCCCCTCCCTCCTCTCACCCCTCCGGTCTTGAGTCCATAACCAGTTTTTAAACCGTTCTAAGAATCGCAGCCCAGATACTCAGATTTTTCCTCCTCCACGTAAACTTTTACTACTGGCAGTTCAAGTCGTGGAGACTCGGTGTTACAACCCAGACAACAGCCTGGATTTTAATTTTACCTTCAGCTAGGGTTTAAAGCAAAAAGAGGAGTCAGCTTACTCTGAAAACAATCAGAGCAGAGTTGCTGTTGTCCTTCAGAGTTTTTGATAGAGGCACCAGAAAAATAAATACTGACTAAAGCCTGTTTATTTCACTGTTTTTTATCTTTCTGGTTAACAAGCAAGTTAAAAGAAGGTAGAATGAGTGATAAAGCGCTATTAGAGAGTCGGCATGTTTATTCTGCTGAGGAGTCAATACGCGCAGTTTGACTAAAGTTTGTTTTAGAGATGAACTTTGGACAAAGTTCAAAGAAAAAAAATAATCATTAGCTGTTACCATAGATGTGCAAAGAAATTTTACATGGTTTGTCTTAGAACTCAGAGTGTGATGGGTATCTCGCGATACCGGTTATGTTCCACACGCGCTACCCACGGTGATCTTCGGATCACAGCTGGGTAGAGTGGCTCAGATCATTTTATACCCTGAACTCAGCAGTTTAAGCCACAGATCCTGATTATCACAGACACTCTGAAAGTTTTTCATTTAAAAACAGTGCACGTACACCGCTCCTTTGTTCAGACTTGCGATGATGAAGAGGAGTGGTCCCAGCCTCCGTGCTACTTAGCTTCACTTCCACGACAGCAAAAAGGGCCTCCATATGTGTATGAGCAGCATTCACCTCCTAGTAGCATTAGAAATGGTTTCATGTATGAAATTGGAAGCAACGGTACCATCGGATGCACAGCTAAATGCTTGAATAAACTGGCTGGTTTTGTGTGTTGGCTTCGTACAGAGATATCTAGCACGCTTTCCTTGCAGTGAAAGGAAACCTTGCTAGAAGGCTGGGAAAAAAATTCCCTCCTTTGCTTTCTGCATCTTCGTGCACAAAGATGCCCTCCGCACCTCTGCCACCCAATGTGGTATTCGTGCTGCTCATTGAAAGTCATAGTTCGGTTTGTCCGGATTTTCCACTTTCTGCTTGATCACATCACTCTGGATGCTCACCCAGCCCCCTTTTCCAAGTTTGTTTCCTAAGAGCACTTACAAGTACAAGGCAAATCCAAAGGCCTTTCCAAAGTTAGTGGAAAACTCACAAAAATCAACAGGCTTTCGATGAGAATTTGCAAGCAGCTGCTCAATGATGTTTCTCATTGAATGTTATTTCACCAGTTTGGGTGAATTTCAGAGAAAGAAGCACAGCCCATGTGAAGTATTAATGCAGGGGCATCTGAAGAGTAATCAGTTGTCATCACTGACAATTACTGTAATAAGTGTTCAAAATAACAAGTTACATCATAACGTGCTAGCTTTGCACAGCCCATCTTACAGTGCTGTTTGCTGAGAATACTTAGAGCAAAATGCAAGAAGACATCAGTTAACATGCAGAAACAGTCTCGTCGTGTTAAAAGGAATTAGCAACAAGCGCAAAGGCTCCTAAGCTACAGGTCACAGATTAAGTTGACGGTGGAGTAGCCACATAGCACTTTCTCTTCCCTTGGTTTTCAGCAACAAAACTACCTTAAAAAATAAACTACGAGTTAGTTACTTGCCTATTGCTGTTTTTCACTGTGCTTTTAGCAAGGATGTTAGATGGCTGCAAATAAGAGGGGAGATAGCCTATGCAGCCATGCTTAAAAGAGAAAGCCACAAGACCATTTCAGGCAAGAGATAGCCCAGCCTAAGAAAACAGTCGGGAACCTGCTTGGTTTTCTCATCGGTGTTTGAACACGGGGTTATCTCTCCAGCAGGATCCAGGCAAAGAGCTCTTTCTACAAGCAAATACCTTCCTCTTTCCCAGGGTCAGGGAAGGATAGGGCATCACTCACTTGCAGAAGATAAGGAAAATTAAGCAGACAGTTTAGACCACTGGTTGCGGCCAGAGCCTGAAAACATGACACACGCGAGACACTCGCCATTAAGGACATCAGCCTAAGTACCAACTGCGTTGCTTAACATAACAACCTCTGACTTTGACCACAGATTATTGCCTTACATAGGAGCTATTGCTTCCAGCAGCCAATGAAGCAGACCCCTGCTTACCCTGGCCCATCCGAAAGGACTTGCTCACTCGGCAGCTGTCGGTCGGTCCAGCCGGGAATGGTGCAGCCGCAAATCTTGCTCTTCTGATGCTCTGCCTGGGAGGCAACGGTTGACTAGGTGAGCTAAAAACATCTGTAGGAGTGCATTGCCTGGTATCTATATTCCAGGAAAGGTAATTCAGCCTTCGGGCTGCCCTGTTGCTTTTGCAAAATTCATGTTCTTCGGGCTGCCACAGCAGCAGAGCCAGGGAAGGCCTGACAGCATGGCACAGCGTTGCGTCTGTAGTGGGATTTCACTGGGGTTGCAGGCTCTTCCAAGGTGAGCCCTAAAAGGATGACTCTGTCTTGCTTTCTCTTCCCCTGATTACTTACTGTTTTGCTTACTGGAGATGCCGGTTATTTTGTACAGAAAGTGGAGGACCGTAGCTCAGAGGGCGTAGCCTGGCTGTTGCACCAGAGAGCAAGGGGGACTTGTGAGGACCCACCATCATCTCGTACCTGCCAGCAGCTCCCAGAGCTCTTCTTCCTTGGCTCCCCTCTTAGCGTTGCAGTCATGTTAAGGTTTTGGTATGTAAAGTCAGGAAGGTTGGCGGCTCCTTATCTAATCTGACCTCCAGCAAAATGCTGGCTATTTCAACGAGTAATTCTGTATCAGATCTACAATTTGGGGAGGCCAGAGTGTATCTTGCCCTTCACAAGCCATTGCTCTCTGCTTCTGGAGGTGCATCTGCTTTCAGAGAGTCTGGTGGTCTGGCCGCTTCCGGACTGAAGGAAGACCTGAGCAGCGATACCATCTCTGGGAATCAAGAGGAATGGATTTCCTTGCCCTTTTTTTATCTTTTCTCTTTAAGTAGATGTGAGCAGTCATAAAGGGGACATTGCTCATGGCTCTCAGGTGGCTGGCCAGGCTGACTAAGCACGCTTACGGATCCTGTACACTGTTTAGAATCACAATGAGCTAGAAATTGTGTGCCAAGATGCAAACGGTCCAGGGAACTGTTACTCATTTTTAAGCCAGCAGTATGAAGTATCCCAGGAGCAATTGCAGCCTCCATTATCAGGCAAAAGAAGCTCATTTTGCTCATCGCCCTTTTTGTTAAACAATGTAATGCCCCCTAATTCAGGCTGATTTGTTGTAACATTGGTCACCCCACTAAATTTTTCATCTGGAGGTTGTTGGACCACTAGTGATTAGGGATATCTAGTCTCCATCAAAATACCCTTTTCCAGATGCCTTCAGCAGAATTCTCTCACTTTTATTGTTGAGGAGCTTGGAGGGGAGAAAGTTTAGTGGAATTGGAAAGCTGTGGATAGAAATGAAACTGCCGAGTAAGTTTTCAAGGACCCACTGAAAGGAAATGACAGCTTTTGTAACAGAGCATTTCAGTGATAAGCAAGCCGAAGTGCAGAGTCGTAAGCCAAAGGCATAAGCCATAGACCATGACAGCAACTACTAGGTTGTAATGCAGGCGTATAGACATCTCAACAGGTAGACCTCCCACACACACAGAAATCAGACATTGTGGCAGACAGCGTCCGCAAAAAAATGTCCATTCCTATAAACGGTATGACACCAGTAGACAGGACGTCATGTCTTTTTAGTTCTTTTAGGTGTTAATGGTCATTTTGGTACCTCACAGGAGAGATGTGATAAAGCAGAGCCTGCCCTGAGGAACATACAATTTAAAAGGTCAGTACAGGGGAGAGGCAGGGAGCCGAGGTGCCTTAGGAAAAGCAGGTGATAATGATCATTTCAGGATGTTAAGTACTTCAAATATAAATACTGATTGTGGTTTTCAAAAATACTTGCATAAATTTGGTCCCTAAATCCTTCCATATCACTAGATACATAAAGAGCCTGGGGTTTGAGTGGATGGAGCACCTAAAAAGCAATTCAGTTCTCTTTAAGTACTTAACTAGGCATATATTTGAGCTGCCGGTTTGGGACTACCAGCTGAGCAGCATCTTCTCCTGTAGAATGATGTAGCAAGAACATCAGTGTTTGAGCGCAGTGCAGAAGTATTAAAGTATTAAAGTATTAAACTACTGGAATCCCTTGTATTTATCATGTGTTGTCCTGACTTCACTGTGGTGAAAAGTAGCCCAACATAGGCACCCATACAGGGGAAGGAAGAGGAGCTGTGAAACAGGAGGGATGGGGAAGGGGAATCCAGGAGCAGAGCTGTGCCTGGCTTTGCATGTAACGATGACTCAGTGGACCGAGAGGTCAGTGCCAGTGCAGGGATTCAGAGTGGGTTTTCATGGCCTAACAATAAATAGTGTTAGTCAACTCTAAATTATCTGGGATTAAGTGTATCATGGGTGCAGATACCCCCGAGGTGATCAATGCTGAACTAGCATGGGCTCCTGGGAGTGCTGCTGTGCTCACGCAGCACCATGCCACCCAGCATTGCATCTTCATTAACATCTTTATCAATGACTTGGATGAGGGGATTGAGTGTACCCTCAGCAAGGTTGGAGACGACACTAAGCTAGGTGGAAGTGTTGATCTGCTTGAGGGTAGGAAGGCTCTACAGAGGGACCTGGACAGGCTGGATCAATGGGCTGTGACCAGTTGTATGAGATTCAACAAGGCAAAGTGCCGGGTCCTGCGCTTCGGTCACAACAACCCCATGCAACACTACAGGCTTGGGGATGAGTGGCTGGAAAGCTGCTTGGCAGAGAAGGATCTGGGGGTACTGGTCGACAGCCAACTGAATATGAGCCAGCAGTGTGCCCAGGTGGCCAACGGCATCCTGGCTTGTATCAGAAATAGTGTGACCAGCAGGACCAGGGAAGTCATCCTTCCCCTGTACTCGGCACTGGTGAGGCCGCACCTCGAGTACTGTGTTCAGTTTTGGGCCCCTCAGCACAAGAAGGACATTGAGTTGCTGGAGCATGTCCAGAGAAGGGCAACGAAGCTGATGAAGGGTCTAGAGAACAAGTCTTATGAGGAGCGGCTGAGGGACCTGGGGTTGTTTAGCCTGGAGAAGAGGAGGCTGAGGGGAGACCTTATCGCTCTCTACAACTACCTGAAAGGAGGTTGTAGCGAGGTCAGTGTTGGTCTCTTCTCCCAAGTAGCAAGTGACAGGACAAGAGAAAACAGCCTCAAGTTGCGCCAGGGGAGGTTTAGATTAGATATTAGGAAAAACTTCTTCATGGAAAGGGTTGTCAAGTATTGGAACACGCTGCCCAGGGAAGTGGTCGAGTCCCCATACCTGGAGGTATTTAAAAGACAGGTAGACAAGGTGCTTAGGGACATGGTTTATTAGTGGACAGGTATGGTTGGACTCGATGATCTTAAAGGTCTTTTCCAACCAAATGATTCTATAATTCTATGATTCTGAGGAGCTGTGGTCCCCTGCCCTTCACAGCCCTCAGAGTCACCAATCCGTCCCGATGGCGTGACACCCTCTTCTCCGAGCTTCCTGGGCAGGTCTGGCTATTTCTGGGTTTCTGCTTTGGCTGTGTTATCTTGCCCTGCCGCTTTCTTGGATAATCTGGAGTTGAATGCGGCTGCGTTTTGAACGGAGTGGGAAGGGACAAACTAAAGATCAAAAAAGAGTCAATAAACCTGACGGACATGGAAGGCATCTGTACAGTCAGACGATGCCCTTTTTACTTAGTCGTGTCTTACAATACAGGTACTGCACCATAAATTCAGAGACACGTGTACATAGAGAGAGGTCTACACAAATATTTTATTTATAATTTATTGTAATATCTTCCACTCAAATCTTCTGTTGTTTGAGTTGCAAAATATATCACTCAAGAGTTAGGGAATTCGGCAATTAAGCCTGTTTGTGCATTCTTTGTGTTCAAAATTGATTAATAACAGTAAGATACACCAACATTATGCTTTTCAGCTAAAAGACAGTTAGATAATGTCAATATATTCACAAATCTCATTGGCATCGCTTCCCTATATGAATAGTACACGTAATCATAAACATATTTTTCTCTCACTAGGAGGGACAGAATGAAAAGGTTGTTTCTTTCAAAACTCTATGAGGCAATCAAGTGGAAACATGACATAATTTGATTAGTTTCTCTCGCAGTGGACTTGGAAACACCATAGTGAATTTGAATAAAAGCCTATGATAGTTTGAAAACATTGCAAAGTGTCTGTTCACCTTAGTCTCACTGGTAATATCAGTGGAGCTCCTGAAAGCATCGACTCAGTGCTTGCCATCAGCCACATAGTTAAACAAGGAGTTGGAAGTTATACGAAGCCTATAAAATTCAATGGAAACTTGTATTTTGCCTATTTACGAAGCCATTGCATGCCCACCCCCTCAGAGCAAGCTGAAGGATGTTGTTTCAAAAAAGATACACTAGCATTAGAAAGGCAACGTAAGGGATAGGGAATAACTTTCACCTTGAGAAAAAAAAGGTGGGGACTAGGACTTTTCAGCTGAAAGAAGAGAAAACTGAGAGGGAACATAAGAGGTCTGCTAGATGGAAAGTGGCATGGAGAAGAACAGGGAGCGATTGTTCACCGTTCCTCAAGATGCAAGAGTAAATGGCACTGAGTGAAATGATTAGACAATGTTTAAAACAAACAAAAAGCAATACTTTTTCGCTCAACACATAATTACATTTGGAACTCATTGCTGCAAGGTTTCATGGAGCCTGAAAGTATAAATGTGTTCAGAGAGGCGTGAAACAAATCTACTGAAGGATGCCACATCTGACTCAGCCCTTTTACCACTGATTGCCAGAGGCTTCCAGGAGGAAGATCCTTCTGGATGCACCCCATTTCTTACAGTCCTCCTTAAGTACACGAGTCGGGACATTATCAGAGAAAGGCTGGGCTAGATGATGCATCTTTGGTCTCCTTCAGTATTATCACTTTTATGAGTTCAGGAATAAAGGAAGTAGTAATATTTTGGTGGAGGAGAAAATAATCAGTGCAAGAGGCTTCTCCTCTATTCATGTGTGCTGATGGTTCATAGACTTTGCTCTTTACTTGAATAGAGTGAAACTTCTTGTACTGGGGGTTGGGGTTTTTTTCTTCTGAGAATGAAAACAGGCCTTACATTGTCATTCATATCACATTTATTGTAATGGGAGGCAGTTTATCTTTTAATAAAAACAGATTGTTAAAACGGGAATCACGTAAGGGGGCTGTTTGAAGGCTGTGGAGGAACTGTGCTACATGTCCCTACAAACCAAAGCAGCATCCTGACTCTCCACTGCTTGAAATGCTGTTCGCAGGCAGCCGGCGCTGGGCAGGAGCAGGCAAGGGGACTGCCCGGTGGTGCCCAGTGGTGCCCAGTCTGGCTCTGCTGGGCCCCTGCGGTGGGTTTGCAGCTGCCCACCAGCACACACCCATCCCAGACAGCCTCTTCCCTGGAGAGATGGAGACCAGGGTCAACCCACCCAGCAGCTTCCACTAGGGGCCACTGCTACATAGAGGAGGAGGAGGAGGAGAAGGAGGAAGAGGAGAGGGAAGAGTTCAGAAAGCATTGCAGTCCTGAGTTTTTATTTCCAGGCATGAGGACATCTGTTTGTAAACCGCTTGGCCAATGTGTATGAAGTACTACTAATCCTGCTGAGGCGCGCCAGAGAAAAGGGGTGGCCACTGGGAGCTGCAGGGGCTGGTTCGTTTCCACCTCAGATGTTTCTGGCAGGGACTGAAAAATCACCCCTTGATCCAAACCCTTCTCCCTGCACCACGTGAACTTAGATGAGCAGTGGATCCCTTGTTCCTGAGGGGACATCTGAGGTCGAGGAGGTGAAATGTCCTATGCAACAGCACTTCAGAGAGGAAGCAAGGCATGTTATAACAACAATGAAGTTATATTTACAAATATCTATGTAAAATTTGCTGCTTCCAGTTTGGACCTAAAGAAAGGCTTGTGTGCCTGAAAGCTTGTTTGTGTTTTCCAGCGATACTGGTTGATCTCCTAATATATATATTACCTTCAAGACTTGCCCTTCTTTATTCTTAGACCATGGCAACTACAGCACTACTAAATATAATATTGAGACTTGGTAAAATATATTTTTAACTCCCTAGTTTCACATGAACCATGTCTTTCCTCACTTGCATGGGATGCTTGCTGCTTTCTAGGGCTTCGGTATGAACAAAACTGAACTTACAGGGCCAGGGAGTAATTATATCAATGGATGTTTCTGGGGAATTCATTCAAAAGTTTAAAATTCTTTAGGGAATCCCTTCTGGCAGAGATGAGAAGACTATATGAGGAATATTAACCTTGACGGCTAAATTGAGAGACCTCGAACTCTGCCTGCCCTCATGGAGAAGAAATGCCGCCTCTACAGATTTAGAGAGAAATTTAAGGAAAATGTCCAAATACGTAAAGGTGCTAAACACCATTTCCAGCCCACCACGCCCCTCAGCGATTCTACTTTCACCCAGACCTGGAATAAATTAATTATTCCCCAGAAACAAATGTTTCCCTGCTATTTGTAAAGAGCTAAGGGATAGGAAGTTACACCCCTTCTACCGTAGAGTCCTTAGAGGGGATCGAATAGCTTGTGTTTATTTATCTTTACTAGCATAACCGTCTGTCAGCAGATTATCTTCTTCTGGCATCGAGGTGGCTCCTTTTCACCATCAGGCAGCTGCAGAAGCAGCAGAGATTTTTTTTTTTTTGCTGATTTTTGGCTTCCTAGTTAATTGTGTCTCTCCCTTTGGTTGCTGGTGTGAACTGCTCGGTGGGGAATCTGCCTCTGAGGCCAGTCTGTCCTGCTTCTCTGCTATGCATCCGAAAGGTTTAGACTCCTTCTTTGTTTCTGTATTGAGGATAAAATGGTGTGATTAGATAGATAAACAATAGTGTCGTTTTGCGTCCTCTGGCTCAAGGTACAGCTGCCCCCTAGACGTGCTTTGAAATGATACAGGCACAGGAGCTTGTGCTGGGTGGGAAGCGGGGGGATTCTCCACTGCAAGGTAGGATTGTCCCAGGTGTACAATGTTTGTCATGGTACAGCAGCACCAACACCTGGTTCAGATAAGAACCATGTTTTTTGGGCGCTGTGCAAACAGTTAAGGAAAAGACTGACCATTTCCACCTCTGAAAACATAACATGCATCATTGGCATTAACAAACTCCAGCCCTTATCTCAGTCTGAAACTGCATGCAGTGAGAAAATGTGCCCTTTGCCATTACCTGTCTTACTGCTACTGCCACCCCTAACCCCGGGCTTAACATCTGCAGAGGGGATATGCCTGTGCCAGAACAGAGCGTGCAGCATTAGGATTGTTCAGATATGGTCCTTATCTTCACCTGGAAGAAGAAAATGAATGCAGTAATAAGGAGTCCTCTACAACTGCTGGCTGCTTCTTTCCACGTTGCCACAGCTTAGTGCATGCAGGAAGATCCTTTCTGTCAACTTCAGCTGGAGGCATCTCAGGATGTGTCACTTTGAGGGAGACTCCAAGTGGTGTGGGGTGAGGAAGGTCCCTGTGACACCTTTGTCCGTGGGGGTCTGGGATATCTCAACAGTGTGTGGGCTGGGGCAGTGGTGCCTGGGGGTACACCTGCATCTGGAGTGGTGCAGGGTGCTGCCATGCAGTGGGGCCCAGAAGAGAGTAATTTGGAGGCTGAGATTCCTCGGCATTTTAAGGTGAGGACTGGTCACCTCAATCACAAGGGGACTAAGATGCTTGCTTTGGGACCACCTGAGGTTCCTCAGTCCCAAGGATATGGGTGATGCCTCAAGAAAGGGACCCCAGACTGCCACAATTCAGAAGTGCCCTTTAAGTCTCCATTTGGGGTGATGTGGGATATCTCAGTTTGGCATTGACAGGACACCTCAAATTTGCTTCAGTGCATTGATTCTGTGAGTGGCATGGAGGGGGCACTCGTCATTCAGGGAGGTCTCCAGACCTCAGTCCATTGGCCTCAATATGCCAATACTGAGGGTCAGGATACAACCATCTGGAATGGGGAGTTATCTCAAGGCACACCAGTTTTTGGAGTGCAGGACTGTGTGATATAGAGGGGACCAGAGAACCTCACTTTGTGGAGGAGAGGTTGCCCAAGGGCACCTGTATGGTGCTGCCAGGATACCTGAGTATGGTGGGTGTCAGAAGAGCAGAGCTTGGTGATCTCTGGGTGTCTGGATTTGGGAGGGCATCTCAGCTGGAAGGCACGCATGGTGCTGAGCACCATGTCCACTGTGTCACTGGCTTCTTTATTTGGGAGGATCCATTGTGCCTTCATCCCCTGTGAAACCCCTGGTCCAAACAGTACTTCTGGCAACCTTTATGCATCCAAGTCCAAATTTATATGGGCTTCCCATGTCTACACCCAGGCGTAGTGGTGGGGCTTGGCTGAGGGGTGGGAAACACAGGGCTGAGCAGCACTCTTGGGTATGGCAAGCACCTCTGTGGTCAAAGCCAAGAGGGTGGTTGCTGTACATTAGTCCCTGTGCTGCAGAGCAAGGTGGGGGCTTGCATTGCAAACTAGGGTGAGGCTCAGAAAGTGTCCTGGTGAGGCACTGTCATTCCTGCCTGGCTCCTGATCTTCCAGCCTTGCCATTCGTCACAGTTCAAAAGCATGGCAGAGCACCCCAGGGTGGGGAAGGCCTGCCAGCAATAATGGGGTAAAAAGAGAAAAAGGAACCTGCACTTTTTTTCTAATTCAGATCAAGTATTTGTATCAGAACAGAAGGTCAAAAGAGATTAGGGATGTTTGAATATGAAGCAGAGGGGACCAGAGACCACGAGGTCAAGTGTTGAAAGCGAGTAGAGAATAGACGTGTGATGGGCCTACACATGGTGGAGGGGGATATTCCTTTCTACTGGTGTTCAAAGAGGAACTGTAATGTTTTAGATTATTTCCCTTTCGTGAGAAGGAATTAAATACTGAAGGTACCCTGGGAAGCTGCATGAGATCATCAGGGAGAATACCCAGTCTTGGTGATATGTGCGGGGGACATGCTTCGGCAGGGGTAGGTAGGAGATGGCTTCTAGAGATGAGCACCTGGAGAGAGAGAGGGAGAGAGATGAAGAGGAGGCATGGGCAACAGAAGGACCCCCAGAGGGCATCAGAATAGGGTGGGTGAGGAAAATACAATCCAAAACTGAGTAAGTTGTTTGAGAACAGTAGGCAGGAAGTGAAATTGGGCTGAAAACCGTGAAAGGGAAAGAGAAAAGAAAAACAACAGAACCAGGGAGAAAGTGAGAACAAAGAGAGAAAACCAGACTGTGAAATCCACCTGAAAAGATAAGTGAGTTCCTCACTCCCTATCTCTCACTGCAGTGAATATTTGGAGGATTTGACTTGCTGCCTGAGGCAAATTATGTTAAGTAATGGGGAGGATAATGGGGTTTACACATGGAGGGATCTTCTTGCCTCCCTACTGCTGTTTCAGTAACAAGTGTGTGGCTTTACATTATGTCCTTTTTATAGGGAAGGGCTCTACAGTACATCAAGGATTTCATAGTGAAGCAAGGGCGGTAAGGGCTGGGGCCAGGAAAGGTGACTGAGTGTGCTTGAAAACGTTTCAATGCTTAAGAAAGTATGTGTTCATATTGTTGTTGTGATATTTTTTATAAATATTCAGTTCAGAGCTGTTTTAGGGAGGAATTCTGAAATACTCTGAGGTTCTTCTCCTTTCCTCCTGTTTTTCTGTCTTCCCCCCAAGATTCAAACAATCTTCACCTTTTTTCACGCTATGCTTTAGGATTACTGTTGTTTTCTGTTTTCTAGCTCCTTTTTCTCCCTCATAGACCCTCCCTCATCTGTTCTAGGATTTTAATTTCTTTTTTTCTTTCATTCCTTCTTTTCCCCCTTTCTTTCCCTTCAGCCCCAAGTGCTTTCCTCATTGCAAGTCTAATTCTACCTTTAGTTACTCCCCTCCATAAAATCGCCCTTCTCTCTTGCTTCCTAATGCACATTCTCTCTCATATCCTTCTACTTCCCCTCGCTCTTGTGTGCGCTCTTCCCTAGCTTCCCATCTTTTTTCCCTCATCCTTCCTTGACATTTTCTTTCCTCTTCTTGTTCCTGCCCGTATCCCAGAGAGTGTCCCTCCTTGCCTTCCTCTCCCTCCATCCTCTTCCTTGCTCGCTTGCAACTCCCCTGGCACCCAGCTTTCCATTGCTGCCAATGCTCCCCTCCAGCCCAAATGTCTCCATCTCTCCTTCTCCTTGTGGGAAGACAGGCTTGGGATAGCCTGTGGGAGGGACAAGCCTGAAAAGAAGCACTTACAGTGAGAACTTGAGAAGAACAAGCCACCAGGAAAGCTGAAGAGGAAGTGAAGTGTGTAGGAAGAAAGTAAAGGAAGGGAAATGAGACCAGGGAGGCAAAAACAGAGAGAAGAACTAAGAGTCATGAAAACACTTGGACACGGTAGGGGGAGAGAGAGACAAAAAAAAAAAAAAAAAGNAGAAAAGATAAGGGTGTTCCTAGTTATCTGGGTCTGTGGCAATGAGTCAGAATCACTGAGTTTCCGATCTCCTATTCAAATGTAAACAAATATTTCTTCATCTGTATTGCAGTGGTGCCCAAAGGATGCCAATCAACCCACAGCACGGCAGGGTTATTCACTCATGAGAGACCTTGCAACCACGGCAGCACTTTTGCTATAACACAAAGACAAAGAGCTGGGAGGAAGGTACAGCACACCTGCAAAGCTGTCAGGTGGGTGTCAGGCAGGGGGGTTAATGACTGGTTGGGCTTTTTTGGTTTTTTTGCATTTTTTCCACCAAGCCTGAAATACATGAAGATGCTTGCCCACAGAGGAGCCAGGATCACCCCTCTGGCAGGACAGCCTGGGCCTCACCAGCTCTGGTACTCCTCTTTGGTCTGAAGAGATGTCCAGCAGCTAGGTATTCTGCTCCTCTGTCCTTTGCTTCCTGTAACTGAACCCTACACGCTCCCAATAACTCTTACCTCATGTATTCAGGGAAGTCTGACCCCTGTTTAGATACATGAACTAGAGAGAAGTGCTAGACTGACCCTCGTTAAAAATTATCGTATTCTCAGACAGTGAAGTCTGTAAGATTTACCCATTTTGCTCTTCCCTTTGGACCCATAACTGCATGAAAATAAATAATTATAATAAAGAGTGATTACCTTTTCTAGGTATGTCTCGCCTGTATCTGGCCATATGTCAATGTGAGACTGCCTCACCCTTTACTTTGTATTTGTCAGGAGAAGCTAAGTAAAGGTTGTATTAACTTCTATTTGCCCTGGTCCTGTGGTATGCAGCCAGTGTGAAATTCAAAGACAATTTAGAATGCTATCACTGGTCCTACTGATGGTATTTTGCACTCCCTTTATTTAGTACAAAGCAAATCGTACCCCAGGTGCTTAATTTTCTTCTAAAAAAATTAAGATATTAAACATATTTGCTTTTCACCTTGCGAACACTCCATCCCTCTGATGCAGTGGTTTTGACTTCCTGGGGACTGCCTGTCTGGCAATGTTTGTGCAGAGCTGCTCACTGTACAAATACACCTTCAGGATCCACTCTTAGCAAGTACTCCCCGTTTAAATCCACGTAAGCTGGTCATGAGGCAGAAGGGTCACTGAATATACTTTGGTCCTTACAATTGCAATCACTTTCTGAAGAGCAGAAAGTTTCTTCAGGCAGCAAAAATATGTTCGCTCCATCAGCAAGACAGCACAGATTGAGACTGTTGGCACTTAATGTATGTAAATTGTCAGGAATCCCAAGTCACCCATGCAAACCAGCTCCTTCTGAAGGCAATGCACTGCGCCCCGTCTCTCTCAAATCCACCACAAGCCTTGACCAACTCTTGTTGGCTATTTATGGCATGAACTAGTGAAACCCTCACAGAGTTTTAGTACTGGAAGGGATCACACCTTTTGTAGCGCTGTATTTCAAACACGTAGCACATAACAGGAAAAGCAGCTGCAAGAAAAGCAATCTACGTTCAGGTCTTCTCTTTTTCAGTGGCTTGCTGGTGGTGTGCTAGCCAAATCACTGGATTTCTCTGCCTACTCTTCCTTATGCAAACAAGGGGAAGTGGTACTCAGTCATTATTATAACATCTAGGGATGCAAATTACTGTGTCAATGATTACTGTTTGTTCTCAAAATACATTCCATTTCCCTTTATCCCATTTACAACACTGGATTAGTCATTTCCAATGTTACAGAATCACAACCATTCATTCCTTCGGATGAAGTACTAGTTTCCCTAAAAAGAAAAGCGACTCTTAGAGGTGGGCCACTATTTAACACAAAGTTATGTGGGATCAAGTTGCTTAGATACTGGGGTGATGGAGGCTATTAAGTACAGAGGTGACCAATAAACAGCACTAAAAAGTGCATAATATATTGAGGATATAGCAAATGCTTGTCTAATGTAACATCTGATGGCTAATGAGGATTTGTAACTCATCTGTAAGCTTTCTTGCAATGATACTGATTGCATCAGGAATTTCATAGTAGTGCAGAACAGTACATAAATTAAAATCATTAGACTGATGGGATACACAACTATTAGCACACATCAGTGTGCTTCCTTGAATGTGGATTTTACAAAGTAGGAAATATCTTCAAGAATCTATCTACATCTTTGTGGTTTTGCAAAGGAGTTTTTCACTGCTACGTGTGTATTAGCGCCAACCTCTCCCTTGCTGAATTTGGGATTGTAAAAAAGTCTCTGATATCTGACTATATATTGTCCTAGCAAGGGAGGAAAATGTTTTATTGAAGCTTGCTAGAATTTTGAATGAGGTTTAATCACTGAGATACTGGAGACAATTACTCGGGCTATGGCTACACACAAAATTGCAGCGATTGAACTGAAGATTGGAAACTGATAAAGCAGTTCAAGCCTGTATAAAAATACCTTTCTTGGCTTAGGTCAGTGTGGGCTTTATACACCCTTCTTCGCAGGTAAGGAGGAAGTAACAGTTGTCATACATCTTGATTCTTAGAAGGTTTTGACACCATTCCACATGGCATTCTCCTAAGCAAACAAAGAAAATATAGTTTAGATGAAATCCTCATAAAGTAGGCGCATGGCTGGTAAAAAAAATAGCTTTAAAACCCGGTTATCTCTTGTTCTCTGTCAGACTTAGAGGAATTTTCAAACGGGGTCCTTCCAACATCTGTGTGGAATCCATTTTATGCAGTATTTTCATTAACAACCTGTGACGAGGGAATAAAGAGTACTCATAAAATCTGCAGACATCATCTAGCTGGGAGAGGATGCAAACAGTTTGGCGGATGGACTGAGAATTCAAAATGATCTTGCTAAATTGGAGAAAATCAACGACTCAGTAAAGAAAAGTGCAAAGTGCTACACTTAAGAGGAGGAAATCAAAAGCACAAAGAGAAAATGGGGAATAAGTGGCCAGGCGGCAGTACTGCAGAAAGGCAGCTCGGGGTGTGAGCCATGAACTGGAGTCAACAGTATGATGCTGTTCCAAAAAAAAAAAGGCAGAGCTAATGCAGGGTGTTGGGTGCACAATGCAGGTGACCGGTTTGCTCTTCCTGGCATGGGGGAGGCCGGACACAAACTGAAGGTTTCACAGCCGAGCAGCAAACCTGAGAAGAGGCTTTGAAAGCACATCCCGTGAAGAAAGATTAAGAAGGTTTGACTAGAGAATGATGTGGTAACTGTTGGCTTGTAAAGATGAAATGTTCTCACTGACCACTGGGAGCAGGACAAGAAGACATTTCTGCTTCAAAACAGAGACCCCGGGAAGGTATGAAAACCCCTGCCATTTAGGCATAAGGGAATGAAGTCGGGGAGTTACCGAGGTGGCCATGCACAGTGTCCTTCAGGACGTTGTGACCAGCTTTCTCCAGGGATGCTGTAGGTATGCCCAGGCCTGCCAGTGGGTGGCAAATGTAGGATGCAGATGGAAACAAGCTGAAGGCATCTGCACAGGGTGGCCACAGCTGAACTATGCCACCTCAGAAATGAAGACAAGATGACTTATTTTGCTGTAAACCCCCAAGATGCCAACACTCAGTTTGACAGTGAAAGCAGAGTGACTTCCTCCTACCTACCAAGTTGCAGAGAAACCCTATGGCAGCTGGTGGGAAAAGGCCATGAATTATGTCCCTGGCCTCTCCTGTTGAGCCATTTCTGAACACCTTGGTGAGAAGATCCCGGGAGGCTTCCAGGAGGCCATATAAAGTGCCTAAGCCCTTGTCAGTGCAGGCAGTCTCTGCTTGTCAGCTGTGTCTTGCCTACATCCATGTGGACATTTTGCCGTTTGGTAGCTGCTAGTCTCTGTTGTGATGTAACTGCGGAAAAATTGACAATATTTTCCTCCGCATTTTCAAGTCTCCCTAGAGCTGGCTGCAGTTTCTTTGAATCCTGGAGCTTTGAATTTCATTGAGGAAACAAAACAACCAAAACCACAGCACAATCCTGGAAGCCACTGAGTTTTTCACCCTGTTTCTCAACCAGGAGAAGGAAAGTATAGCCAATGGCGAGTGGCAAATATGAGTTTGCTAACCTTCACCAGTCAAATTTAGTGACTAATGTCTCCTTTTTTTTGGATGAAATGGGATTAGCAGATGTATATTCGTCTTGAAAATCAATCAAGAAACCTAGGGTTCTAGTAAAAGTTGGGAAGCTCTGTGGAGATCCATCATTACTTAGGAAGCTCTATCTTTGGCAGTAGACCCGTAGCTGGAAGGATGCAACAAAACTGAACTATCCTGTTTGCTGTGGAGTGGGGGGGAGAAGAACAAACAGCACTGTGGAGGAGCACGTGACTCAGCGGGCAGAGGGCTGGATGGGCAGGTAGCGGGAGCTGGGACTAATTGGACTTGCTGCATGACACTGGGGAAACTGTTTCACCTGTCCCTGTGCCACAACATCTCCAGCTATAAAATGAGATAATGAGCCTGGCTTTTCCTTATAAATAACTTTAACTAACTTTCCTTATGAATGACTTTCCTTATAAATAACTTGCCTTATAAATAGCTTACATGACAAATACTACATAGGACATAACAGGCTCTGTGGCATTTTTTGTTATAAACACATTTCAGAACCCAAATAGCTCAGTGAAACAGTTGCAGATGCCATTTTTCTTGAGAGAAACATGTGCTTTCAAAATGTGTTGTTAGTATAAAAAACCAATACATTGGGCTGATTTAAATGTATTAGCTAGCATCTAACCTGCAGTAATTTAATCACAAAAATTTAATTGCAAAATTAAAACAATTAGCAAGGCAGCCCTCAATGTTCATGATACTACATCTATTTTACACAGAAATTGATAGTATCTGAAGCATATAAAATAAACAAAATAATCACTAACTAAAGACGGGGGGATTTTGCAGCCTGTTGTTTTAGAGTTAAGACGAGTAACTTTGCCCATTAGTCACAGAGTGGCTGCTTACTTGGGCTGGAAGCCAGTCCATGCCAGCACTCACTGGATCAAAACCACATGCTACAGCCCAGCGTAGCAGAGATCCCCCAGGTGACAGTGACTAATGGGGCAAAGAGGTGTCCTGTGATCCCAGTTCATGTGCACAGAGGGCAAGATCCACAGCTTCCAACAGTTAAGCAGATAAACAAGGCGAGAGCACAGACTGAGCTGGCTCACCCAGGAAATTGCTTAGCTTGAAAGACGCCATCCACTCTCCTTTCTTGAAACGTTCTTGCAAGTAAGCGACTTCTCGTATGGTGAAGCTTCCCCTCTACTTGCAGGTTGAAGTTTATACAGTGGCCAATGGTTGCTGGTGGCCCCAACGTGCTGCGACTTGCTGGAGAAGATAAAAAACATCGGATGTTTTACTTTCTGCCCATGCCCAGACAATGGTGATTAGTTCAGGAATATTTGAATTGGCGTTGGTGACTCGGCACCTCTTTGCAGGATGGCTGCTTTGCGTTTCATCCTGACTTTGGCTGAGGCTTCAGAAGCCAAGTTCACGCCAGGGCTGGTGGGCCTGGGGCTTTGTTCCCATCGTCTTCCAGGAACCACTCTTCACTTCTGAGAATTATCGAGTGCCGAGATTTCCGGCTGAGCTGGTTTCTGGTGGAGCAGGCAGAGTGGAGCAGGCAGAGCAACCAGAACTTGACCTGGTTAGCAGGAACATAGTGATCTTGTAGAATATTTCTTATGAAGTACCTAGTGGTTTCATTTCAGTTAGGGTCAAAAAACCTTCACTTCCACACGGTGAAAATTTCTCATTTAAATTCTCTTAAGAAGGCAACTGTGAAGATCAGTACTCCAGCCTTGTCAAAACAAGGGTCTTCAACCAGATTGCTGCTGTGCCTCATGGCACTACCTACTGATGGGACTATTTCTCTGTACAGGCAGTTGTTTGTGAAACTCGGCTTAGCCCTTTCACAACACCCTCTTAGCACTTTCCAAGAGCCATTTAGCACTTAGCACAGTAAGCAATATGTGGCCAAGGAGATGGGAATAGAAGAGGGATATATTAGGGCCAACTGCTGTTTGAGGGAATTTGCTTATTAAAGCAGATGATAATATCAGAAACAGTAATCAGGTACTGTGGTAGACAGAAAAAAAACCTTCCAGGGCTAAATATCTCCAGACTCTGGTTCTGACTACTTTTTAATGAAATCAAAATATGCAGTCGCTAGCAGCTCAGTGGAATCGACATCTTTATTCAGTACATAATTTGTTTTAACTTAGTTGCCATCTCTTGAAGAACTGGCCAATCATCCAGATATTTCCCCCTTTAAATAAGCATGTGCTACGTGTGAGAGAGAAAGTGCCCATGGAATATCTGGTAAAAGGGATAAGAAGTTTGGTGAACCGTTCCAGGATAAGCTGCTCCTGAGCAGCTTCCTGGTTTGTTCTTTCAAATTGTCAGCTCACGTGCCCATGATTTGGAGTTCAGACTGAAGTCTTCTGTGTCTGATACTCCGCTGGCTGCACTTAGCTGCAGTCTCAGCAGTGCCTTGTGGCTGGGAAAGCTCTGCCCATGCCCTCCGTGGAGCTGACAGCTCAGCCCTGGCGTGCCTTTTATAATCCTTTATATTTCTGTGCTTTCAGTCCACAGACAATTTTCTGTATTCTATTTCCTACCAAATGCAATACACAAACAGCATGCTCAGCTTTGCTGGCACATTTTGAACCCCTTTTTCTAGCAGATCTTTCATAAGTTAGTATCCCTTTATAGATTTTCCACTGATTTCCACTCCCGTTTCTGTGGATGTTCCTTCCTCTGTGTGACCTGGAGACAGCTTGGCAGCCCAAGGCAGCCTAAGGAGCTGCTTCTATGCAGAAACTGCAGGTCCTAGAGTGTGCTGAGTCAACATCAAAGATAAAACATTAAAGATACTGACACAGCAATGGCACTGGTGATCAGCTCTTGCACGTGTGAAGAATCTGTAAGGATGTCCTTATGCACCTCCTTCTTCTATCCATCCGATTAAGGTGATCTGCTACCGTTTACATCACCTTGCCAAATGTATATATATTTGCCAGTTCGGTCTGCTGTCAAGAACATTAATGTCTGTGAAAGTTTCCATGTTCTTTTAGTTATCCACTACCTGTTACAAGTTTGATCACTTCTTGAATATAGAGTTTTCCCTTTAGCCAAGCGCTATGAACCCCTTATAAATACTAGTTTTCACAAGGGTGGGGAGCCAACCTGGGTTAAACTCTGCACTTATCTTTTGTTTCCTAGCTTTGTTTGCATTTTGTTTTAAATATTAGGTGGTTTTGCAAAAGGTAGGTGTTTGATGCAATTCAGAACATGAGTCAAAAGGCTGCAAATGTGGAAAGAATTAATTCCTCGCTTATCCAATCCTTCTGCACTGCAACCCCGGGCTCCTGCAGGGAACAGAGGACATGACACCGTCAACATACCGGCACACAGTGAGCAGGAGGGCTTGTCAATGCACGGCCACCTTGCTGCCAGGGCAGTGGAGGCAGATCGGAGCCAGCTGCCAGCTAGCAACTCCTACCAGTATAGCCATGGCTACTTGGGGCTCAGTGCCTGGGTACTTTCCCCAGCCTCTCAGCAAGTTTGTGGTTGGCATGAAACATCATGCTGCTCACAACATACTGGTTAGTAGCCAAGCTGTCAGTGAAAACCAGCTCTACCATATGAATCGTTGTTACATCTGAGTTAGAGTCAGCTTTCTTCAGTTGGAAACGCAAAGCCGCAGCCAGCCTGGACAGCTGATCTACATCCTCAGTTATGTCTTCCTTCAAGATCTTCCTCCATACTTACCTCTTGGACCCATCTTGGTATCTGGATGAGGCTGGTGCTCATATATCAGTGCAGTGATACGAAGATGTATAGATGGGTCCAGCGGTCCAAGTTCTCCCCGGAGGAAGTGCTCCGGGGAGAACTTGGACCGCTGGACCCATCTTTGCATTCAGATGAGGCTGGTGCTTATATATCAGTGCAGTGATACAAAGATGTATAGCATCCCCTATGCAAAGACCTCTTGCTATGAGAAGCAGCTTTAGGATCGCCTCCATCCTACGTCCAAGGAAAATTTCCTTCTTGGATGGCTTAGTAAAACCAGTACATTTTGAGATGGAGATGAAGAGATGGTCTCTAAGCCCAAGCAAGCTTTCGAGGACTTCTTTACTATTACTTTGCTTTGAGATGCAGGGAAGGAGGTCCCTGGGGGAAGCACCTCTCCACTAAAACAGCCAACTTGGGTTGTGGCAGGTTGAATCCTGGCTCTTCAGCTCCGAGGTGCTGAACTCAAACATTTTGGGCGGTTAAAGGAAACCCGCTCTTCCCAGCCTTATGCAGGCAGCGCATCTTTACGTGTCCGATCCTTTACTCTTGAAAATAATTTAAAAAAAAACAAAACACGGTAACCGAGGCCCTTTGCTCTAGGAGCCAACACCGAGGGCGGCGGGGCCGGGTCTCATGGCGGCGGCCGCGGCTCCGCCCTCCTCCGCCGTGGCCGCGGTGGCGGCGCCCCCTGGCGGCC
>VYZW01024972.1:57646-73312 GCA_013401315.1 Balaeniceps rex
CCCCAGTCGCCTTCAGGTATTTGTTTCCATTTACCTGAGTGCTTCCCAAACACTGGGTTAACCTCACTGCTGTCTCTAGTCCCCTTTGAGCACCAATATGTGATGAGTCAAATCTCCTGAGGCATAACCCTTTCATCCAGGAATTATTCAACCTGCCTCTTTAATTAATTGGAGATTATTTAGATTCAGCATGTGCTCCTTTCCCTTTCTTCAAGACCGCATGACTTCCACTCTTTACTTGCATCTTCCAACCTCCCTGTCCCCATGGTTCCTTTTTCTGTTCCTTTTCCTTTTGAATCTCTCTGCCACAAAGTGTTGCACAAAGTGATACTTTTGGATGTATGGTGGAGGGGACAGGGGACATTAATTCTGCTCTTAGAGGTCCCTTTAGAAAAAACATTCTTTAAACACCCACAAAGATTTAAGCCAAAAGGTTTTCATTTTTAAGCTGATGAACAAATAATCTGTCCAGAGTCAAAATATTTGTGCTGATAATGGTGCTGTGCCCTAAGGGAATTCACTTGCCCATCTTATATTACTGGACTTCCCTGCTCGCAGACACCTCGGTCCAGCGATATCCCATGTTGTATCCCGGTCAGAGACTCACAGCCACACTCTTGCAGGAGGAAAATACTGCATCTTTGGAAAATGGGTGAAATTTTAAGTGGCACAGCAGGAGTAGAACCCAAGGCCTTGTGCTGGTTCACTGTTACCCAGCGTATTTTGGACCTGTCTGTCCAAAACAAACTTTGGAGACATCAGTGGGATAAGTGGTATAAAATTGCCATTCTATCTGGGAGGATGTCAGATCCGTTTGCTCTCACTATATCCTGATGTGTGTGGCCATACAGGAGTGTGGTAGCAACTCCTTTGATCTTCAGCCTATTGTTGTAGTGGAAAAAAATAACACAGAAATATCATGTAGTTCTTTAAAAAAAATTTTTTTTTTTTTTTTTAAAAAGTCCTCCCAATTCTCCTGTCACTAGCTGCAGTCCAGGAAACTGTGTTTATTAAGCACTGTGTAAATTTGCAGCGCTCTATAAATGTAAAATCAATAGCAATGATAACAGCAGCAAAGTGCTTAGCTGAGCTCTGGTAATAAGCCAAGACTGCTAACTTCTTGATAAGGTCACTTGCTTTAAACAGGCACCTCCTTCCTCTCCATGTGAAAACACGGGGAGCAGGGCAGAAGATACTTGTGTTCCCTGACAAGAAAGGAAACACTGAAAACATGTAATTTCCAGCAGGTGACGATGGCAGGCAACAACCTGAAGGACTCCCTTAAAATCTGTTGTGGGGGCCTTAGCCCCTCCACTGAGGGCTGCAATCACACACTTCCTCTTCTAGGAAATTAAAATCTCAACAAACATCTCCTCGTTAACGGTATCCTTTTTTTCATCTCTTCTCACAAGTACATGAGAAAGGGGAATCCCTGGTAACCTGACGGAGTGAGCAAAATTGCATTTCTGGAGGATGAACAGAGCGACGAGATGATGGCTTCTGTGGCTGACCCCTCTGAGCTCTGGCCTCCATCGCTGATGCCACCACTCAGCTGCTTTTAGTGGGGCACAGCCTGGGCAGTTTCTGTGGTTCACAGCAGGGGTAGCCGAGTGTGCGTTGGGACCATGCTTCCACCTCTGCCTGGGTGTCCTGCAGCTCTACTTCCCCCTCTACCTTTCACTATGGTGATTCCCTTAAGGGTGGAACTGCTGCAGGCAGCTGTGGTTGGCTCCATGCAGTCTGCTCCTCTTCCACCAGGTCCCCTCTAATTCTAGTTTAGGGTTCCCAGATGGTTTACTGCCATCAGTCTGGCCTCCGTCGTGACCTCCCCAAGGAGTTCACTGGTAGACGTGAGACCCCAGAAGTAATCCCTTCCCTCCTCCCTGCCCACCTCTGTCAGTGAGCCTGGCCTCATCTTGCTCAGTGGTAGGTCCACAGTCACCTTTGGGCTTTTTCTTTGCCATGCTTCTGTGGTAAATCAAGTCCATCTGTGCATCAGTTCCCTTCTGTTTTCTTCTTCCCTGACCTCTGCCTGCTAACCTACCCCTAGGTCCAGTGACCTTCAGAATCCTCCTTAAGTGCCTATCCCAAAGGCGGCACTCCCACTGTTAAATAATAATCATACAGTAATAATCACCAGAGGGCTGGCAGGGACTTCAGGAAGTCTCTGAAGCCATCCCTCCCTCTCCGAGGTGGAGTCGCCCAGGAGCAGTGCCTGACGCGTGCGTGAAATGCTTCTAGCGGTCGGGATGCTGCAGCCTCCCCAGCAGCCCCCTGCGGCCCAGGAGACCTTCCTGGGAAGAAAGCACTTTCTTGAGCACAGCCCACGTCTTTCCTCCTGCAAATCAGGCTGAATATTACTTGTCCTTCTGGTGGATCTGGAGAAGGAACTGATCACAGCCTGCCTTGTAGCAACCTTTTATATAATAGCAAGACAGCTTTTAGAGTAACTGAAAAAGAGGCGTTTGCTCACTTGCAAAGTCAGGAAATTCCCTGCCAATGGACATTCTTTGTCAGGGATCCTTTGCCAGCATAGGCTGAGCGCTAAGCCCCACAATCTGGATTTTCCTTTTGAATGACTCCCACAAAATAAACCAAATATCACATCCAAGGAGATTTATTACATCCCTTCCAAGGGCGAAGCATTCCTCAGCTACATTCCACTTCTGTCTTTTGTGCTTAGGAAAGGGGAAAAAAAATCTCTGTGATGCCTCTGGATCCCACCCCTCGAGGGCTTCTGTCGTTAATAAAGCCGGGCAGCTGGAGCCAGATTTGTCAGACTAGTCCTGAATGGCTGGCTCGCTCCTGCTGCAAGAGCAGCACCATCAGAGCAGCCCTAGGATTCCTGCCTCTGCCAGAAGATTAATAACTCATGGCACCACGTTTCCTCAGTAAAAACACCTTTTGTTGTTCCCAGTGACACCCTATCCCCGTGGCAGCAGCTGCCGGAGTGGATCTTCTCACTTCCTAGCCGCTCTGGCTTCTCCTGCCTCTGCATGATGCAAGAGTTTGCAATGCCTTTTGGGAGCTCAGACGTGCTATCGGGGACTCTGTTTGAAGCAATTGCTCTCTCCAGGCTTTGCAGCAAAGCTTTCATCCAGATGTGTAAAGGAGGATGTGTACAGAGGGAGGGCAAGGGGGTGAAACCTCTGTTGTGTTATCTGAGCTTAATTAAGCTCCTCCCTAGGCAGTCGCTAATTGATTGACCCCAGGACTGCAAAAGGGAGCAAATTTACTGGAGCTCATTAAAAGAGCGGAGTTTGGAATTTGTATTTTTTTTGTTTCAGAGATTAATAGCTTTGACGGATGTCTTGCTGACTGATACCAGTGAAACAAACACTACTCAGCAAATGTTGGTAGGTGGATTTGGCTTTTTAAATCCAAATGAGAGAAGTGGTGAGTCCTCACATGCCTGCTTATCATCATCGTGCCCCTTGCCACCATTTATAGGTATCGCTTAACTGAAGCTCTGATACTACTTTCTGCCCCAGCCTGAGCTGTGCTAACCAGCCTGTCGTCTCTTCCGGTGGGTATCAAATCCATTTCAGTTTCACAGGCTTCAAAAGCATTTCACAAAATCGACCAAAAAAACCCTCCCCAAACCAAAAATCAGTTCACCCACCATAAAATGCAGCCACTGCAGGCATGGGTGAGGCCAGCTCTGCGACAGCACAGGGCAACACCCCAACACAACTGTGTAGAATGTGGAGAAGGGGAACAGATGCTCTGTCCAAGGGGAGCTGCAGGAGGAATGAAGGGAAGAGGACCATCCCCTCCCAAACGCCTGGGACATTGACTTTACCAAAAATGCTGAGATCATTTCCAGTCTGGTGGTGTTCAGATCTGTCTTATACAATTGAACCCCCACCCAGAGCCCCACATACAGCACAGCAGGGGTTCAAGCTCATGCTGAGTGACAGGTGCCTTCTTCTCAAATACCTGCAGCTTGGGGCACTGTTTGCCAGTCTCCTCTGCAAGTACTACTCTTGGTGACATTTGATGTGATGAAAGCTCACCCTGTCAGGACTGAGACACAGCCAGTGTGCAGAAGAGGCTACGGGAAGATAAGGTCTGCAGAACAGTGTGGAAGCAATATGCGTGCCTGAAGATGAAGGAGCCCATCACAAGGACAAGGTGGCTGGAAGAACAGCCACTGGCCAGGTGACAGAAGGCTGTTAAAAGGCCAGCTTTCAGAAGCAGCCCAGCCAAAGCTCCTCGTATCACTCGGAGCCAGTTCACTGTGGCTCCAGTCAGCCTTAAAATCATTTCAGCTGGGCTTTAAAGCTATTTAGAGCATGGAGGGCAAGCCCTAGTGTGTAGCAAAGTGACAAAGTTTTGTGAGCACTCTGGGTGTGGGATGTTGATGCAGAGTTGAAGTTTCTCCTGTCGGCCTGTGAGTTGCTTCCCTTTTTTTCCTCGCTAGGACAGACTGGTGTCCTATTCCCTCCTACTCTCCATCCTTGAAGAAGATGCTCAGTTCTCCTCTTCTGAAGAGGTTTCTGTGCATTCTATGAAATTTTGAAGGGATTTGATGGAACTGTCAGCTGAGCAGCAACATGGACAGGTGACACCTATCTTACATGGTTTTCACTGTGAACACATCTCTGCAGTTGTGTCTGCCTATTGTTGTCCTAAGCCTGTTCACCTTTAGGCCCTTCAGAACACATCAGAGTTGGTTTTCTGTCTCTTCTGTTTAGAAAATGTTTAACATCAGTGAGTGTTTACAGGAAAGTCCCAATTTTCACACCATGTTTGAAGGACACTGGTTTGCTGGGTCTCTGGGTTTAGGTAGTGGCTCCAAGAATAAGTCCCTAGGTGTAGCCATGAGAAAGAAGGACTGCCACTGTCTCTGCTGTGAAATGACATTTGTCAGCAAGGAGAACTGACCCTCCAGAAGAAGATGCTGCTGAGGAAAGAGAGGAAGCCCAGTGTCTCCTCTCTGGAGCACATGGACTTCCCCATCCTGAGGAGGACACTTGTGACCCTCACAACCCTTCCCCCTACTGCTTGCTCTGTCTGCTTCTTTCTTTTTCTTCTTTTCCTCTCTCCTCAACCACACCCACTATTTAACCATTTAGATATAAAAATAAAAAATAAAAAAACCACCCAACCCACTAGACAGAGGGTTTGCTAAAGAAGGGTAATTTTGAAAGCAAGTCTTTGAGGTCAGCGTGTAATTGTAACATTGGGACTATGTGATCCAAGACAAAAATAATCCACTGGGTATCTGGTCAAGGAGGAGAGGATGGCAGCTTGCAGTGAAGGAAGAGTGATTTACATGGGACTGTTCAGATGGCAAAAGATCAGGCAAAACTACTCGCTGGCACCAGGACTAATATTTGTATAGGATACTGCAAGATTTTCTGCCTGTGATGGGATTCTAAGAGCTGCTGTTCAGGGCCACAGCCTCCCTTGGTCGGTAGCCCTGCCTCTGCCAGGGGCTGGCACTGGATGCTTCCCAGGAATTTAATGGTCTTCTGCAGAAATAGAGATATAATGTGAAGTATATTTATGTATTAACTAGCTCATGAGGAACATTTCTGGTTTCGTCTGGAGTTTAGGGTGCAGAGGTTTTTTAACGATTCTCCATTTTCAATCCCCTGCTTCAGGTACTTTATGAAAACCCGACTTCTTCAAAGGGTTCATGGGGCTGCAAGCCATGCCCTTCCCTTGCGTGGTATAACGGAGGATGTTTTCACCCCTATAAATGTCGGATCCTTTCCTCACAGTTCCTTCTCAGTTATAACTGACAGCAGTAAGTTATGTGGGCCAATCATATGATGTATTTTACCAGTATTTTCTCTAGTGCATTTTAAATGAAGAAGTGAGCCTTGTAAGTGCCCGAATATCTCTGCTGTCTGCTAGCCCTGAGAGTACAATACAGGGGGTAGGAGGACCATACCACAGTGCTGGTTTTGTTTATCATTCTGGCAAGAGACAGTGGCAGCGCCCATCACTTGGAAATAATGCTGCTAATTCTTGTACTGGGGCAAAGCACCAACTGTCCACAGAGGACTGCGATTTTCCTGGCTCCAGAGGTGGCATGGGTAGGACACCAAGCAGCCTTTCATCTCTGTCATTCCTAAGACTGAGTTGCTTTCACATTTGCTCCCAGATGAAAGCACCATAAAAATCAGTTTTGCTGTGAAAGAAGTTAAGTGTAAGAGGAGGGAGCACGCCTGTACATTGGTGCCAATGGCTGGGGGTATAGAGCTGTACCTGAATTGATGTCACTTGTGTTTCCATTCCAAGATGCCCAGCCACCAAGCCTCCAAGCTTTTACCACAGTTCAGTATTTCCCCTTCTCAAACCACTGTCTGTGCATGAAAGGGATTTATTTTTAATCAGAGGCCAGCACTGGTTGCAGGGGTCTTTACTTTGCGACCTTCAATTCTGTTTCTAGGAGGAGACAGTGGGTTTCAGTACCTTCTTGCTGTGGCTGTCTCTGGGTCAGCCCTTCCCAGAACAGATGCCACTGATTCAGGAGGGCTTGCTGCCTCCCCTTTATTTAAGCGCTGGTTACACAGCTCCGCCAGGATCCACTGCAGTCGTAAACCACGCTCAAGGGATGAGCAATTTAGGGTTTGGAGTCATTGTGGACCAGCCCTGGAGACCTCATGCAATTGTTTTTCATCTCCCTTACACCCACAGTTTTGCTAGATTACAGTTACTGCAGAACCCAGAGAGTTTCTGACTTGAATTTGAGTTGGGAAAGACACACAAAAGAAAGGAATTTGTGTTGTAAATTAGATTTCTCAGATTTCAGTGATTTGTCATGGAAATGTGGCTCACTCTATGCAGTCATAAAAACATTTCACATGTTCAAACTCTTCTCATGCTATTAAGTTCCCTGATGTGGCAGGGTACAGTCACTGTATGGGAGGTAAGGTTAATTTCAAATCAGCTGTGGTAGAAAAATGACTTGGCACCCCAGCTGGGGAAGCATTAAACCTACAAGATGAGGATTAACCTAGAAACCATTCCTCAATCCTAGTGCTCTACATGAGAAGACTGGATTCTTGGCTCAGGTTGTTTTCTGCCCCTTCCAAAGCGTCCAACGGGGTATATGCTGCCTCTTGGTGCAGCTCAGGTCAGCGGGAGAGCATACCAGTACCTCCCCGCATGCATTGTGCTCCCCCACAATCCAAAACGAAAACCATAATTCAGAGCTCAGTCAGTGGGGGTGGTCTAAAAATAATAGGATTGAAACCAGTAAATGGTGGTTTCTTAGGTTTGCCTGCCTGTGTCGTAGCCAGGGGGTGCATTTTCAGCCGGTTCCCTGCAACCATCAGAAGTCACCTAAGAAAAGAGCAGGGGAGGTGAGAAGCTTCCACGTTGCCAGGACGCCAGGTGCTCAGGCTTTAAGAAAACCACTAAATGTCCTGAGATGCCTGGAGAAAGAAAGATCTGGCAACGCCGTTAGCCCCGTTTGCCACACAAACCAGAACCTCTCATTTCTCTTGTACATCGGTGGACATTAGAGATGCAGAAGCACAGTGCCGCGGGCGGCGAGTTCTTCAGCACTTCAAAGAGCCTTTTCTTTAGTGCTGCTGCCTTTGGGCGTGTTTCATGCTTCATGTTTTGGGCTGCTGCCATATTCAAGCTCTTGATGAATCAAGAGCTGTACAGGACACTGAAGCACCCAAGGGACCATGCTTAGCATGCCAAGGAGACAGGTACTCTGGGACAGAGGAGCCAGGGACTCTACTGCCCTGCCTTGCCTTGCCTAACCTATCTACTCCCCAGTCAGCTGGAGAAACCACATCTCTCTGCACCTCTGTTTCCTTGCCGGGCATCTATCTAGCAAGCATCAGGGGTTTGTTCAGTGGGGCTTCTGGAAGGCAGCTGATAATTTTTATCTATTTTGGAGCTTGATCAGTGCATGAAGAAGGTTGCATTACACGCTTGGCTGCAGCTGTATGAGACTTCTTGACCCAGGAAGTTCCTCTCTTCCTTTTTGCAGGTTGAAAAAGCCACACTAGGACTTTTCAGTCTGGAAATGCCGGTCAAGCAGGGAGCTCTGCAAACCCTGCTTACCAGGGCTTCCCCCAATGCGGTTCTTGCTCAGCGAAAGGGCGGCTGGCGGGCTCAGGTGAGCTCTCCTGAGGCTGGGAGAGCAGCAAGGCCAGTGCCAGGCTGCTCCCAAATGCAGCTGCATGCCCAAGCGGCATGGGCAGTGTCAGCCCCACGCTGCCTTCCTGCTGCCAGCCCCAGCCCCATGTGCCACTCGGGCAGGGAGAGCCGGGCAGGGGAGTTCGCTGCCGAGAGTGACATTTCTGCGTGTGCCTGACAGCATCTGTTGCCATGGCAATGCGTATTTGAGCCTGAGCCGAGCTGCATCTTCCCTGAAGTTGTGAACTGAGCTTAGCTTTATTTATTTAAAACCAACCATAATGAGCGATAGAAAGAGAAGAGACACGTTACAAATCCCCTTGCGCAGGCCGTAGGCAAATGAGTCAGAGGCACTGCAGGCTTTAATCAGCCCACCTGACGTCAAACCTCTCCATCAGAGGAACGTGCCGCCTGGAAATGTCAGCATGCCCAAATGGAAAGGCCGGAAGGTAAATCTTTTCCTGTGCTCACTCACTGAGCAGGAAAGAACAATTAAAATTCAGCCAGTTCCCCAGACACATCTTAATAGCAATCTGATTGAATGCTTTTCTCCTCCCGATCCTCTCCCATCCCTGCCATTAGCTGCCTGGGGACAAGGCCTCTAGGTTTAAAGGATCTTTCTAAGGCAGCATCAAACCCCAGATCCTGCAAGAACAAGGTGTTACCACCAGCAGCAAAAATGGGCTCTGCAGGAAAACTCTGTCACTGAAATGAGCTCTCCCACAAACACTGAGCTAACCGTGCCATGATAGCGGTTCCCAGTTTCACACATGTGAATGCCCAAGGGTAGGAACAGCAACTTAGCTGGGATCTACATCACTTGCAGACAGAAAGTTGGGATGAGGAAGAAAGCAGCAGGAATGAGACCGTGCTTTCCAGAGAAGGCGTCAGCCACCTGTGGGCAGGTCAGCGCCAACCCTGAGAGGTGGCCCCAACAATGGGAAATGGTCATGGGCTGTAACAGGAGAGTGTCCTACTGGGAAGAAAAGCCCTCCTGCATCCTTCCTGCATCCTTTCTAACAGAGCTCAAACTTTGGGCCCCCGTGATATAGACAAGGTGAGAAGGAGCCCCCAGCGTTGGATCCAAGAAGCCCATTTTTTAACATAAATCATAATTAGGTGTGCAAAGGGGAGAGGGGTCAGCCAAGGACACCTACAGCTTTATCTGCCCCTTTGAGGAATGTCAAGCTAGGAAGCCTAGGGAAACCATCCCTTCCCAGCCCACTCATTTTTGCCAGGGGTGACAAAGGGACACACGCAGACATCGGGGGACACGAGCACGCGGAGAAGGAGGAAGGAAGGAAGAATGTAAGATGCAAACCACACCACTTAAAAGCAGGGTGGCTTTCCAGTTCCTCCAAAGTGCTCCCCACACCCAGCGCTGTACAGCAGCCAACCTGGTGGGCTTCTGATCTTCCCAAATCACTTAACACTTTTCCCCCTTTTATTTTTGTCCTAAATGTAAGCATTTTGCTTTGGTGGCTGATCCTGGCAGCGTGCCCCAGGCATTACACTGGGGTTGCTTTTGCTCTAGGAGATAAGTCTGTAATGAAGGTTTCCTCCGCAGTGTCTCTCTTTCCCCTGTAGTGAAAGTCTGTAATTACCAGTGAGGGGCGAGGCAGACAGCACTGAAACAATGTCATTTGAACGGGGGTGAGACATGCCTGAATTGCTGGGTTGTGCTTTTACTCCTCGGCAGGACTGCTTGTGGATCTGGACCTTGCTTTTAACCCTTAGCAGGGCAGGGAATGCTGTCCCCCCACTCCCCTCGCCAGCCTGTGTGTGCCGGATCTGCATGGCTCCAATCGGGGCAGATCCTGTTGGATGTAGCCAAGATGTGAGTGTCCGACTTCTCCGCCATGCTTGAGGGGCTAAGTGGCACAAATCAGCAGGGATTTCCCCCTAGTCATCATGCGCATAACTGGGGTTTTGGAGTTGACTCTGTATGGCGCATGCAGTTTGTCAAAACAAAGCTGTTGCAGTCTCCTTGCCCTGACTCGGCTAGTCCTGTTCCAGTGGCTGTTCAGCTCCCTCCTGCACCAAAGCCATCTGCTTCCCGCTCCTTGATGCAAGGTATCTTCTTGGGGTAAAATTCAACCAAACTGGCTGTGCAGCTATACCCCTCATCCTTCCTGGGAAAAGGTTTGAGATGTAGGAAGTGGTTAAGAGAAATAAGGCAATACAGCCCCCTCAGAATGACTCTTCAGGTTGTCTGCAGCCCCATGAAGGCTGCCTCGGTCCCTTTTGCAAGCTGGCCTTGCAACCACGCAGGCTAGAAGCCTGTTAGAGTAAATAAAAATTAGTGCATGGGAAGCTGAGGCAGCCACCCTCCTCTGCTGTTCTGTAGCTTCCCATTCACCTGAATTTCCTGCAGGGGAGTTATTTACAGCATCTTCAAATGCTAACAAACTGCTGGAAGGAGATACACTCATACTGAAGTTACTCTTCATTCAGTTAGTCACCCTCAAAGTTGTCTGGTTCTCTGGAGAGATTGCCAGCAAAAAAAAAAGAGGCAGAGCCTCTGCTCTTTCCAAGGTATAGAGCAGGGAGGGCAGATTGTGTGTGACAAGGCAAAGAAACATTCTTAGCCTGCCACGAAGAAGTGAAGGAGATAAAAGGTGATTTTTCCCCTTTTATCGGTTACTTTCAAAGTGGTAAGTTTTCAGTTCTCATATTTTGTTATAGCACCCATTTAGTATTTTGGGGCTTTACTTTCCGACGTACCTAATCCTGCCGCAGGCAGCTCAGCCACGTTCCCAGGAGGCTGAAGGGGTTCCATAGAGGGACATTGCTAGGGTCTGGTGTCTTGTATTCAAGGCTTTCCTTTCCCTAGGTCTTGCATTCCCCTCTTCCCTGCCTGTCACTCGCTCCTTGTTTGCAAGGCCGATTTAAATCTATCCAAGGGCCCTAAGTTCACCCCAGAAAGAAAAATAATTGCAGCGCTGAGCTCTGTGGCTTCCCTTTCATTCCCCACATAGCATTAGGGTGCTCACTGAAACCACAGCATTCATGGATCCTTGCCATATGCAAACATGCAATTAATATGCTCTTCACTTTCCCCTCTACTTCCCAAGCAAGAGGGGGAAAAAAAGCACAAGTCGTGGCATACATTTCCTTAGCACACGCACACGTGTGTGTCTGCACCTCACTCAAGTGCTCCAGCATGGCTCACCCCTATCTGGACTCGGTGGTTACCGACGAAATGTGTCTGCTTGCAGGCGGACATTTATTTTGATGCAGCACCGGTTCTGGGTAGCTGCATGCAAAGCAACACGCACAACACAACTCGTTCCCTCTTTGAGCTGTGGCGGCAGATTTATGAAGATTTCGCAGGTCTTCCCCCCCTTTCTCTGGTTTTAGCAGGGAGCTGAGCTGCATGCGATTTCCTTGCTGGCTCCCCTCCCTGTCCCACTGCTGCTCACTGGCAGTGGGAGCAGGTGTGCTGGGTACCTGGCTGGGAGACAGCACCCAGGAGGAAGGAGGACATAGAAAGCAGCCAAAGGTGGCTGGAGGGAGAAGTGTGTGTGAGAGAGTTTAAACCAGCCGCTGGAAGGAAATCAAAAGGGAGCCGGATTTCCCGGATGAGGCGGGGCTGTGGAGCAGAGGGCAGAGAAAGGCTCCAGCATCTGCAAGTCCTTCCTTGAAAGTTACCCTTTGCTAGAGGATGTTTTGCTGGATTCCTCCCTTCCTATCTTGACTTCTTCATGGGCTTTGAATTGTTCCCACAGAAACTAAATGAAGAAATGACAGCCTGAGTGTTGGATACATAACTACTTGTGCCATCGCACACGGCCTGACTCCTAAGGGACTGTCTGGGGACTGCAGTGCCTCTTCTTTGAACTAGGCTGAAAGTCCCATTTCCATTCTCACCTCGTTCTCAGTGGGACTTCAGGAGCAGAGGGGACCTACAACACAGCAGTCGCTCCCTCTGTCTGTGTTGCACAAAACAGTGAGCAAAACCACCCTCAAGCAATACACTGAGAGGTAATCGAGTCCAGAGAAAAGCCAGGGAGAAATAAAGGCAGGACTGCTATGAAGAGCTACTGAAGGGCCAAAGTATAGAGCCTGCATGGCTCCAGAAAGCCTTCGTGGCTAGGAAGATGGCTTGTGGCAGAAACCAGTTATTCCATCCATATGAACACCAAAGCTGGAAAAATAAACAGGGCAAATGGTATCTTTCGCCACACTTGAAGTAAAAGGTCTGCTGTGGTGTCCTAAAAAGCCAGCCTGACCCCCAAAGCAAGCAGCTCTAACAGCGTGAATCATTCCCATACCGGCTCTCCAGGCTGCAACTCCTCCTGTAACAATGGAGCCTGCATGCAGCAAACCAAAAATCAGTGACCTAGGCAATTCGCCCCACATTCCTCAAGAAACACTCATCTTGGATGAGTCTGTGAACCCTCCTGGCTCGGTCTGGCAGGGGGGAACCAAAAGCCTCAACTTTGCAGGCTGCAAAATGGCCTGGATTGCTGTGCACGTGGTCAAGCCCAGGGGCTGCTTCCCTTGTCTTGTGTGTCTTGCTCACAACGGTGCGGGGTGAAGGCAAAGCAAATGCAAGGTGGCACGATGAGGGACTCGCAGTTCTTTCTTCATGGGTATAACAGCAGGCAGTGGCAGCAAGACCAGGCAGGATGGAGCACAGGAGAGCGGGATCCCTTTCTTATGAGAACTGGGTCGATGATTCACTTCTCAGCACTGATAAAATGAGCTTGGTCATGCACATGCATTTGCAGTATCAAGCCGGGAAGACTTATCTGCTGTCAGTTTGAGACTTGTTCAATCTAAATGTACTTGGTTGCTCTTTTGGTCTCCTGCTGCGATCAGATTGCAAATAAATCTAAATATAACATCAGAGAAAATAAGGCTGAAAAGGGATTGGAGCGATCATGTGATTCAGCCCCTGCCCCAGTGTTGCCTCCTGATCAGCCATATCTGTGTCCCCAGAGATGGCTGCAGAACCTGGTTTTAGAGATGCTCCGGTGACGGCGACATTGCCACTTCCCAGGCATTCGTCTGTTACTGCTTGTCCCCTCCAGTGTGGCAATGAAGAGCAATTCTTGCCATCCTATTTCCTGCAGCTCTTTGAATGCTTAAAGACTGTTGGCATGACAGTCTTCTCTTTAGACCAAAGAAGCCCAAATCCCTTCAGCCCTTTTTTAGGGTCCCCTTTTTCTCCAGTCATTCCTGCTACCTTCCTCTGGACCCAGCCCAGTTAGTCCCCGTCTTGCTCAAGGGGTGGCACCCCAGATGGGCATGGCATTTTGGTTAATACCATGTCCTGCACTGGTCCTCTGCAGAGCGGAAGGGGAACTTCCAGTCTTAAAGGTTTTGTACGAGGATTCCTACATTTATATCCCAGCGTGGCATTTGCCTTTTTCACAGCCACGTGATGCTGCTAACGCTGCTCAAGTGTTGCAAGCGCCGTAGTGGCCAGGCCTCTTCTGCAGCAGTGCCGCTCAGCCTGTCCTTTCCCCCCTCGCTGCGGGCACCCCCTACCAGCTGCAGCAACATGTCTCAGTCTTTCCAAATTGCGATCACTTCCCCTCACCCCATCAACACTTCCCCTGTCCTCAGGTCTCTTTTGGAGCACAAAACCGCTCACCTGCAGAAATACCTCTCCTTTTTGGCTCCAGAGGGTCAGCAGTGACGCTCTCTGAACACAGAGGTAACGTTTGCATTGCCTGTAATGGACTGCACTTGTGTCCGACGTGGGGAAAATGTCTGTTTCAAAGCTCTACAGGAGTGCTAGAGATGGGGTTCCCTATCAGAGCTCTCCAAGATGGGACAGAGCAGCTCTGCAGCACGATACCGAAAAGGGAGGTTTGTTATAATCCTTCCTTGCTTGCAGAGGTGCAGTAGCAATAGACAGGGGAGCTGTGGCCAGGGCAGTTATGTTCAGTACTAAAAGTATTAAATAGAAGTAGGGTCTCAGAGCAGGCAATTTCATTTTTTTCCAAGCTATTCTAATCTTCCAAATGGACTTCACAATCCCTATCTGAATGTGCCAAAGCATTTTTCCTTCAGAGTGCAGGCAAACAAGTGAGGTTTACTTTGCTTGACCTTTTCTGATGACACTGCCACCCACGCTGTGCAAACAGTCGCCGGAGCTGACACCGTCTCAGCTTCCTTGGCCTGGCGCAGAGGATAAATACAGTGCGTGTCCTGAGAAGAGGCTTCCTTTTGTTAACTTGGGTGAGGCACTGAACCAGAAACTCTTGGTTTCATCGGTGAGTCCTCACAGTTAGGGAAGTGATACCCATGTTTGGTTAGCGGCGGGAGGTGGAAGCTGCCCCTGTTATGGCTCTGCCCGTGCTCCATGACCCTGGGCTGTCACCCCATTGCTATCACAGGCCTCAGTCCTTCTGCCCCTTGCAGCTGAGAACCCCGCTGACTGGGATATTAAAGGAAAGATGCCTTTCCCCTTGCTTGGAGATAAAGGTTTGCTTCTTGCTGAAGAGTCTGGACATATTTCTTCTCCCCATCTTACAGCAGCAGAGGTTTCTGTGTTCCCCCCTTTAAACCCGCTAGCACCCACACTGACAAAGAGGTTTCTTTACCGTTAAGGAAGGAGGAGCAGCATTATTTTCTCAGCACAATGCCATCCTGGCTGAATTTATGTCTCTGACCCTTTTACCCAAAGGCTCTTTACACTTGACTGAAATGTAAGGTAAAAGTAAATGTAACAGTAAGAGCCCATTGTGCGTATAAGTATGAAGGCTCTTGTGTGCAGGAGATGGCACGTGGCTGCTTGTGCTACGAGTAGCCAAGGAGTACCTTGGGTTGTGCTGTTAGTCCTGAGACCCGTGGGGAGTGTGGAGCAAGAGCCTGGATGGATGGAAACCCAGTGTCTGGTTCAAGCACAGGCTCCAGCCGGCCTCAAATCTGCACTTCCCCACAATGACCCTCATTGTTGGCAAGTTTCAGCTAGGTTTCTTCCAGGAGAGATGCACCGCTGTCTTTGTTTTTTTTCTCCCTGTGCCTGTGACCAAGAAAGCCATCGCCAGGGGCTGTGACTCCAGTCCGTTCTCTGTGGAGCCATGAAAGCAAAGACAGATTAATAAAACATCAGGGCTTCTTCAACAGGCTTATTGTAAGTGGTTTTCCTGAGTATTGGTTGGAGTAAGGATGAGAGAGGACAGGGATCCATAATCCTATTTATCTGAAGCCATATAATCTTCCAGAAGCTCTTTAATGGTGCCCAACTCTTTAATTACATGGGCTGCTGCAGCCAGGCCTACCTGCAAGCCCGCTGCGGAGAGCAGGGGCAAGGAGATCTCCCTGCCGGCTGCCGGCTCCCCTTCGGGCACTGACCCCTGCCAAGACCCATCTTTCCCGGCTCTGCTCCCCGAGGGATGCGGAGGGTCCACCAGAGACTGCCACCGCCTGTCCGCCGGCAGGGACGTCTGCCGACGGGAGGGTTTGTTCAGGTCATCGACCCGAAATCGCTCTGCCGGGGATCAGCGGTACCCCCGGGCCCCCTCCGCGGCCCCGGGAGGAGCGCGGGAGCGCGGCAGCGCCGGGCAGCCGCCGGGCTCGTCCTCCCCGGCGGCGCGG
>VYZW01024972.1:73686-132864 GCA_013401315.1 Balaeniceps rex
CGCTGCGCCCCGCCTGCCCCGGGGCTGCGTGTGCCGGGGTCCTGCCCCCGAGCGCGGGGTGCCCCGGGGATGCGGGTACCCGCTGCCCCTCGCCGCACACGGCCAGCGCCCTCGGGGACCAGCCCCGCCGCCCGCAGGCGTCCTGCCGCGGGCACCCCCAGGAGACCCTGCTGGGGAATCACAGGGGTTTTTTTCTTACAATGCGCTTTTTTGAGACTGAGGGGTGGGGGAGAAGCGTTCGGTCCCAGGCGGGGAGCGTACAACCTGCCGTGGCTCAGCTCGGGCAGCTCCGCAGGCACGGCCGGGTGCCATCGGGAGACCTTTGGGCTCGGCGCCTCCGCTCTCGTTTGCTCGTAACTTTTCCCCAGAGTGTCATTTGGGAGACGAAGCATCTCCCGCTTGGCGTTGAGGCTGGGCTGATTTACTTTGGAGAGAAAGGTGAGGGGGAAGAGTGACTTGGGAGGAAAATGTGTTGCCAGTCCCACGAAACCAAAGGGGCATTGTTCACCTCGAGGGAAACTGCCCAGCCTCTCGGAGGAGTCATGCGAGTCCCCAGTCCAGCAGCTCTCCCCGCGCAGCGTGCACAGGCTGTTTGCTGTCCTGCCCAAGCTTTCTGTGGGAGTCCTGCTGCGAATCCTGCAGCCCCTCTGCCGGGGAGGACCCAGCCCTGAGGCAGAAGGGGGAAGGGCCCCACCCCGAGGTGGTTTGGGGTGAGGGTGAGGGCATCATCTGACGCTGGGCAGCGGGGCACTGCCTGCACGCAAGGCTCCACCAGCCTCTGAGCAGCTGCAGCCGTGGGACAGCATGCCTGCCCCGGACAGAGAGATTTTAGCCATGGCTTGTTACTCCCCTGTCACAATACTGGCACCTCTCGCGTTCCCAGTGTAGCGCTGGGAGGGTCTCTGAGGTCTCCCTTGCAACAGGAGCGGGGGAGATGCCAGCCCCATGACACAGAAGCAGGGGACAGAGAGAGGAGGGCTGTAGCCATTAAACGCCTGATGGATCCACTTCTGCTTTGCTGCGCAGAAGACGTCCAAAGCCTCTTATGCTGCCTCCCTTGTGGAGAAGAAAGTAGAGATGCAGAATTAGCCTATATGTTAAGCTCACCACACTTGGTGTGTGGAGGCACGCTGGGTCTGGGAAAGGGATTACGCAGGCAGCCCCATCTCTCACAAATCTCACCAGCTCCTAATTTCCAAGATACTACCATGCCTCAAGGACTGCCTCTGGTCGGGCTCTACCAGAGGCAGCAGAGTCCCGTGGTGCTCAGACAGACCTCCCAGTGGCACGTCACCCCGAGACTGAGCGCTCGCTCGCACTGTGAGGCCTTGCCTGCTTGTATCTGAGAGACCTGTTGTTAGGAGTCTTGTGCTTTCCCTAATTCCATATACATCCAGTGTGGATGAAGCTGTGCTGATACCAAGTGCTTTATGCCAGGACCATTTATTCCTTACCGAAGTGAAAATAGTACATATTGACACCAGCCCTTTTACCTAGGTGCTACATGATCTGCAGTCAGAAGTCAGGGAACCCCTAACCAATATAGGTGGTACGTCTTTATAGCTTAAACACAACTTCTGCCTGCAAGCAGACCCTGTGAAAAAGAAGCTTTTGTGTAAGAGTGCCATCTGGTGCCACCTGCCAGGACAGTGTGTTTAAAGTGTGCAGTGGCCATGTGCAGGCTGGCTCCGTCCTGCCTCATTTAAATGGCCTTCCTGCTTGGAAAGCTGCTTCTCGAAGTAGCCTACCCTTGCTTTCACATTAACTAGGCTGCGGTGACTCAGGCATCGTTGTGCTCAGCTTACAAGTAGGAAAAGAAATGCTTTTGTGGATTTTTTCCCAACTGCCAGCACCACAAACTTCTGCTGGAGTGCGAGAGTCAAGCTGATACCTTCTCTTCCTGCAGATGATAAATATAACGAGATTCTGTAGCCACTTCTCGCCTACCAAATCTGTTGGTGATACAAGAGCCAGAACATAATTCATCACCCTCTTTGTTTTCACTCTGCATAACAACATGGGGAGAAGGAATACACTTCCATTTTCTTACTAAATCCAGCAAATCTCCTGGGATCTTGAGATGTGTTGAAAAGTTCTTTTTACATAGAACTGTGCAAAGCATCACCGTGCACAATAGCTCGCAAAGTTGCCAGTGCCTTTGCTTCAAAGATGGGCAAACTTTTCCAGATATTGTTCAGCAAGCATTTTTCTTAGAGCAGGCCAGGAATTTTGGCCATAAAATGCCAGTATGAAACTTTTTGTGAGGATGATTTCTTCTGTTCAGAAAGGAAGCGGAAAGAAAAGATGGATGAACCTTACTGCAGAGGCTGTGCTCCTTTGGGGCAAGAATTACGTGTCTCTAAACTACTCTCCTTTCCTGAACCTTGGCACTCCTGATGAGTCATCTGGGTCTTTAAAAAATGGTTCTCTGTATTGTTCATCTAAAATTGTGACAAAGAAGTAATGAAGGAATGTCTGTAGATGCATCTTCAAAAAGGTCTGTGTGCTTGAAACAGAAAAAAGGTATTAATTTGAGTAAGTGTGGGGGTGCCATTCAGAAGAACCCAGACATGCGGGAGGAATGGGTCACCAGAAACCTCATGAAATTCAGCAATACCGTCTCCTGCCCCTAGGATGGGTGGACTGACCCACCAGGGCTCATGGAGCAGTTCTGTGTCCCAGTAGTAAAGGTGGCTAGCAGCTAGCAACGGGAGGGCAGCGGTAGATAAACAGAGGAACGTGATTGTCCCCCTTTTCTTGACAATCATAAAACTGTGTCTGAAATACAGTGTCCGGTTTCAGACTGCCTGGTACCAGAAAGATGCTGATAAATCTGAGCGTGTGGAGGGGATGGTCACCAAGATAATTGGGTGCCGGAGCACTTCTCCTGTGAGGAGAGGCTGAGGGAGCTGGGCTTGCTCAGCTGGAGGAGAGGCAGCTCCAGGGGGACCTAGCAGCAGCCTGCTTGCACTGGTGAGGAAGCTACTGAGAAGATGGAGCCAGGCTCTTTACATAAGTGCATGGCGGGAGGATGAGTGGTCATAAATTGGAACGGGGAAGGTTTAAACTGGGTATAAGGAAACAGTTTCTCACTGTGAGGACAATTAAGAGTGGACGAGGCTGCCCAGAGACACTGTGGAAGCTCCTTCCTTGGAGGTTTCCAAGACCTGTCTGGACAAAGCCCTGAGCAACATGGTCTGCATTTAGTGTTGGCCCTGCTCTGAGCAGGGGGTTGAATTAGAGACCTCCTGAGCTCCCTCCCAACATGCGTGAGTCTGTGAGTATATGATGAGGGGCTTTTTTTTTTTTTAAAATCTTAAGGAAAGCGGTGTCTGCTTGCTACTTGGACGGGAAATGTCCAAGGGACACAAAATGCTTCTTTTTACTTCACTTAGCTTCTGCTAACCAGACTTACATACAATGACTACTAACAACATTATCAGTCTCCTTTTGCTCAGGAGGCCACCTACTGCTCTTGAACTTGGGCAACTTTGCTCCTCTTTTTCTGCCAGAAGGACCCACCATAAGTGAGGCTAACCCTTCATGCAGTCTCTGCTTATAAATTTTACCTGTCTGTCTCCTGCCCGGTCCGCCATTTCTGGTCATTCCTGCGAGCACCCATCTATTCACTTACAGTCTACTACAGCTGCACTCAGAGAGCTCTTACTTTCTCTCTCAGCTCTTATCAATGCTGTGAAACTCTTCAAAAGCCTTATCTTTTGAGTCAGATTCACCACTGTGCTTCACTGGGTTTGTGACACTCTGATGTCAGAATGAAGCCAGAATAAACCAGCAAAACAGGAGGCATGTGTTCCTTTTTAACCCAGTACCCCAGTGGGTCTGTTTCTTTCCTGTTTCTGTATTTTATGGTATGAAAAAATACCTTCAAAGATGACTTTGGATGTTCATGTAAACACAGCTCCATTTTGACTCCATGCTTTTCAAAGCATATTCTGGATCTCCTTCAAAAGGGAGACATCAATGCAAAAAAATAGCCTACATGCTAGTCAAGGTCTCTGCTGTTAGAAGTTGCAAAATGGCAATTCAGGCTGTCTCAGTAGTGCTAACTCAGCTCCTTTGGGGAATGCACGGCAACGCGCTCTTTCACTGTGTGATCCTATATGCCTGGGCAACATGACAAGTGGCATCTTCTGGACCCTACTGGGAAACAGCAGAATGGGAGAAGAACTGCTTGTCCCTGTGGGTTGCTCCTTGAGTGCAAACAAAGTTTTGTGCCTACCGTGTGCTCTTTCCTTTAATACTGTCCTGGCCCACAGAAAGGAGGAAAGGAGCAGGACTGTATGTAGTGAGCAGGCTGAGAGCGGCGCTGGTGCAACTCGTAAGGGGGAGCGTTCCCTGAAGATAAAGAGAGGCTATTCACCATGGATGACTGTTGCTCTTGCAAGAAGCCTGTACACACTTCTATTCCTCTTATGCCTACTACAGAGACATAAGTAGCACTTAAGTGGTGCTTAGGTCTTGGACTGACCTTTGGTCTGAGTGAGCTTCATGATGTGTAAGCTCCCTGTCACCATCTCCGCACACAGTAAGGGTGAAAAGCTCAGG
Organism: Balaeniceps rex; assembly: GCA_013401315.1. Lineage (NCBI taxonomy): Eukaryota > Metazoa > Chordata > Aves > Pelecaniformes > Balaenicipitidae > Balaeniceps > Balaeniceps rex. The sequence continues at coordinate 78,253 of VYZW01024972.1, forward strand.
CAGATTTGGTCATCCACTTCTCATCCCTTCCAGCTGCTAGAGAGGAGAGCTCTGCTGTAATGGGAGGCTAGGTCTCTGGGACTGATGGTAGTCCCTTGTGGGGACACATGCAGAAAGCATTTTTGCCCTCTATTCCCATGCCTGATAAAATTTGGTCAGTTACACACCCCTGGTTAGTCAGCCAAGTGCTGGGCAAGGCAAGACTTTTTTCTTTAAATTTTGTTTGGAACTTGCCAGTCAGAGATTCCTGTGAGATCTGGAGCACAGATACAGAGAGACCTGGTGGGGCCATCAGACCTGGCCTGATGGAAATGAATCCTAAAATAATAGTTGTTAGATTTTCCTATTTCATTAGTCTCTTTGGATCCATCTCGTGGTTCCTCCACTTCATGTCCATGCTGCTCCTTATTGTCTCATAGAAGGACTTACACCTGCAGAAGTGCTAGCAGCAGGATGAAACCAGAGCTGAACACAACAGTTCATGGGTCTCTGAGCCTACAGCATCATCACCGCAGGGTCATCACCAGGAAACATATTTCCATTTTGGTAACGAAGAGGGGGAGAGACTTGAAATTCTTTTGGAAGACTCTAGGGTCAATTCTTTCTGCACAGAGACTGGGGATCATTTGTGTGTCCCTCCTAGCTGCCAAGAAACTGAAAAACATTTGGGATACTCTTTCTAAATAAAAACATGCATCTGTTGGGCAACTGCCTGCATGTGCTGGGGATCCACTGGCCTAAATGCTCATCTCGGCCAAAGTGGGAGAACCCTTTAACTGCGCTGGTAGGCCAGAGCTAGGGGAGAGGTTGCAACTCAGAGCAGGAGTGCAGGAAGGCGTGTGTCCAAAACAGAGTTAAATAGTAGAGGCAGAGCCATCGTCTTGGTGGGGAGCAGCAGGAAGGACTTTGGTGAAGTGCTTGCAGAGTAAACAAAGGGAGGGTTTGGCAGGGGGTGGAAGCACATCTGTGCATACAGTCCGCTCCCACTGAGGGAGGGTGTCAGCAGCAGCAGCTGGGAGATGCTGGAGTCATGTACAGCTCGGGCCATGTCTGCCGGGTGATCCCCAGCCCCTCTGGCATAAGGCAGTCATTCAATGCCACCACCGCTTTCAGAGAGGATAAAACCTAGGGGTCTCATCTGTACAGACCGGGCTGTAGAAAGCCTCTGAGACTGTTCTGCTGGACCTCCTCCTGGTACCAGTACAAGTGCCTAAGCATGGTGTCTGGTGGCTTCTGAATCCCATGACAAGTGTTGGGTTCATCGATGCAAAGTGCCTTTTGCTGCCCAGGAGCCCATCCCGTGCTGCCCAGGAGCCCATCCCGTGCTGCACTGGTCTCATCTGGCACTGCATGGTCTCATCCGGCATTGTGCTGGTCTCATCTGGCGCTGCGCTGGTCTCGCTGAAGCCTGGAACAGAGCTGTCTCTGGTAGAGAGGGGAATTTGGAAAGAGCATTTTCTGAAGCAGCCCCTTAAAGGGAAATTTTAGAAGTAGGGATTTCATAGCCACAGATGCAGCCCCGCGACTCAAAATGTGGCCAGGCTGACACCTCTGCAATGTAGTCCTGTGTTTCCTCTGAGAATGGTCTACTCTTTTTTTTTTCTCAGCACTTCCCTGTAGGTTTTCAGACTGTAGTATTTAATTAGCATTTAATATATTACTTATTTGCTACTTTAAAAATTCTCAGTGTTAAAGGAAGCAAATAAAACCACTTCACTCTCTGGAGTTGTCTCTGTGATGGCCACGTGGCAGGTCCTCTTCTTATAGCCACAGGTAGGATTGTGCTCAATACGAAGATTTGATTCTCGAGACTGACATGTACCAGTGCATTTTAGGGAAGGGATGAGTCAACCCTCTAAAGCCTGTGCGTCCTTGTCCTGTTGTGGACAGTCCACTGCAGGAAACCAAATGGGATGCAAAAGCCAGTTGGTGACTCTCCTTGCTGTAGAACTACAGGGGAACAGGTAGGGCACCAGCGATGAAGTGGACCATTACAGCTCAACTAAGAACTGGCCAAGAGCTGTCTCTTGGCCTGATTTGACTGGGAGATTTCCCAGGGAAATTGCAGGTTTGTGCTGCAAGGTCAGGTGCAGTCACTGATTCTTCACGGGCAACCTTGTGGCCAGCATTGTTCTTCTTCAGCAGAGGTATCTGTTAGAAGAGCTAAGTGTGTTAGTCCTCACTTCCAGGCCAATCTCAGTCCTGGGACTACTACATCCCACCGATCCCAGCTTTCTGCTGGGGACTCTATTTATCCTCCTTTACACATCTGAACTGCTGGGACTTCCTGTCTCCACATGGGAGATGAGAAGTGAGAGCAAGGGTGGAACCAAAGCCATGTTTTTCGACTGACCCTCATGCTAGCACCATGGCTGTCCCGCTGCAGCCAGTGACTTCTGAGCGTGCAACTTTAATGTAGTTTGGTATCCTCTGGCTGAAATCATCAATTGTGTTTTCAGCCTGGCAATAGGACAGGGTGGGTGCTTGCATGGAGCCATTTTCTTACTCTTTCCTGCCTTTGGAGCTCAACTGGTGTTGTGAGTTGTTAGGTGTTTTCTTGGGTTGGTGCCTGCATGTTTTGCATTGTCCCTCAGAGCAGAAATAGCTGAAAGGTTGTGAGGAGCCATGGGCATGGCCAGAGTGGCAAGGGACTGCAGGTAGCATGCTGAAAGGCAAGCTGTCTTTCAACCCAGTTGCTCCCCACATGTCTGTCATGCAGTGTTTACATCTGTCTAATTTATTCCCAGCTGCTCAAGAAAACAAACTTTTTTTGCTTCTGCTTTCCTGTAGGGTCACATCATTTAAGGTTTTCCTTTCCTGTAGCCTCCTGAGCCGACCTGAACACCCCAGCTTTCCCCTCTCACCCATCCCTTTCTGCCTTCTTTACCCATCTCCTTTTTCTTTGCATCTCTCCTTTTACTCATATTTTCTTAAATCTCTCCAGGGCTGTCTGCCTTTGAAATCATGTGGAGCTGCTCTGGTCTGGTCAGTGTCCAAGTGATCGATGCTTTACACTGATCTTGACAAGTTGTTCTGCCAGAACAAGGTCTCGTGAAGGTTGGAACTGCAGATATCCGCACACTCTTTCACTCCTTTCTTTCTCTTCCTATTTTATCTTCTCACTTTCTAAGATTGCAGAAATCTCTCATACAGGATGGAAGCAATGTGCATGGCTATTCTCCCTGAAACTAGTATGTAATTTAAACCAGTGCTGGGCTAATTAGTACCATCTTTAGGGCTCAAAGGTGATGCCTTACATGAGGTCATTCATTATGATCGCTGTCCAGCCTGTTCCAGAGGAAACTCACCCTTGACTACCTCAGCGAAGTTGCTTTTGGCTTCTCTACACTGTGACTTTGTCTTGATTCGGAAAAATATTCGTGCAGGTCAGTCTGGCTGACCCGATTAGCAAAGCCTGCTCAAAATGCAGTTAACATTTTTCCTAGAATAGATGCAACGTAACACATTCAGCTCAGCAATCTGTGTCAGGAGTTCCCCTGCAACAGAATGTTAGGGCTCCCTTGGGAGGAACCTAGCAGCTGGAGGAGAAACTCATATTGGATTGTCAGCATCCCTCCTGCATGTGAGCTTCCTTAGACCAATGCCCAAAGAACTTCCCCACCACAGTGTCATGGGGACACTGGCTTCTCCTCCCGATGCCATGGCATGTCCAGGTGGGAGCACTGCAGCTCCAGAATAACATGTCTCTGCTGGCTGAGGCGCAGGGGGTCTACCTTGCAAACCTGCTCCTGGCTCTTCAGTATTTGCAGCCCTCCCTCTCCTGGGAGGATAGCTTTTCCCTCCAGAAGGGGTAGCTGAGGGAGAGGGAGACCAGGACGAAGAGGAGGACCCAGGTCCAGAGCTTCGATAGTTAATTGCTGCATGTCAGAGCAGCTTGATGTTAAATGAGTCCCATAAATTCATGACAGTTGAAGGAAGGAGCTGGGCAGGTGCTTTTGGCTGAGCTCACTGCTGCCCCGGGGGAAGGACTGCAAGCCAGGCAGCTCAGGGAGGAGGAAACCAGCTCTGACATTTGTAAAGTCTGTTGATGGAAGGTTTCTTTCAAAGCCTTTTCAGTCTCTCGATCTGAGAGCTCTTTGCCCAGGGAGTGCTGGAAATCTGTCTCTTCTTTCCAAGCAAATGTGGCAGATTCTGAGAGTTGATGAGGTGCTGTTGAGCCACAAATATTGAATTGCCAATTGAATGATGTTGGGTTTGTTTTTGTTGTGTTTTTTCTCTCCTTATGGACAGTGGTGCAGTGAGGTTGTCAGGAATGGGAGAACTGTATTTTAGTTGCAGCTCTGCCAGTTACTTAGCGTTTGACCTTCAGAGTGTCACTTGCAGCAATGCAGCTTTTGCTGTCTATAAAATAGTGCACATCCTTATTCTTACTGTCATGGGGCAGTGCCATCAATGGGTGAAGCAGATTAATGAAAAGTTAGACCAGAGTGGGGTAGTAGATACCTGCCAGGAAAGGTCCACAGGAGCTATTACTTTGCTTCCCCAGTTAGAGTCTCTTTGAATTACTTTGCTGCTAGGGATGATGTTTGCAACATTTTCAGTTTGGCAGGTCTGTGCTCCACTGATGTCCCACCTATCCTTCGTCTTTCTCCTGTTCATTATCCCTGGGTACTGCACATGTCTGATTCTGACCTCAGATACTTCAAGCTAATCCAGAGTAATCTTTCTGTGTCAGTCTGAACGACTGTGTTGGTCAGCATCAGGATTTAAACTGAAGTACTTGGCCCATGCTGTTGCTGGCCTGACCTCTTTGGGCCTTTCTGAAACCAAACAATTTGTGCTTTATAAATCCAGTGAATGGGCTGTACTTATACCTCATCCTCCACTGCACAACCAGATCCTGGCTCAGTTGCAAAACCTAACTTCTCCCTGGGTTTGGCACAACTTGCTGAGAGCACCCCGTTACATTTCTGCCCGAAACTGCTGCATGGTCAGGGCTGTGCCGAAGTAACAAGCTGAAAGTACTAGAGTGCCATGGCTTTATCAGTCCTCTGGCAGGGCATTCAAGACCCATGTGAGTCCCTCCTGCTGCTCACTGCATGGTTTTGTGCTTTCCCTTTATCTTCGGAGATGCCTTTTCACCACAGTAAGTCTGCCTGACCTGTTGTAAAGTTAGGACCGCCATTGTCTACTGGGAAGAGCAATGGAAAGGTTGGTTTCCCATTCTCTGATGCCTCTCCTGCTCTTCAGGATTTGTCAAATATAGTTGGCAGCAGTCCAGCAGCTGGATTAGCATTAAATAATGAGCAAATGGCCTGCAGCCCTTTTTCAGACTCGGCAAACCACACACCTTTCATTCTTTTCTTACATGTCTTCAAGCCCTGTTTTCATCACACTGGGAGAAAGCTGAGCTCTGGTCAACACTGAGGACAGAACAGAGGGTGCTGCACTCCTTTCTTTGTCGCTAATTAATACCAGGGTGGTAGCCAGAGGCTGCTAGCTGTGAGAGCAAAACTGTTTTCTCTCTCCCCCTGTAACTGCAGCCATGGCGAGCAGTCAGTGGCAGCTGTAAGCAGCTGGGGTGAGCTGCAGCAGAGCGGAACCAATGGTCATTTCTTAATTTTCCTGCGTGCTTCAGGCTCCAGGGAGCTGCCCTGGCAACCTCCTCCTTTGTAGCCAGGGGCTGAAGTCCCAGGTGAGATGAAGGCACACATTACTATGTCAATCCCAGCAGCTATGCAGTGTGGTGATGTCACCCAGCAGCCTCGATATCTATGTGTAAGTGCCCCGTCCACTGGTCTCAGATGCCTTTCTGATATTCGATGAAATTAGGTTATGTAGAGTTGCCAGAGGATTTATTTATTTATTCTGGGAAAGGGAAGAGGGAAGGAGGCCAGGAGGGATGGAGAATAGGGAAAGAAAGAGGGAAGAAAAAGCAAAGACAAGAGAGAGGTAGCTATGCAGTTAGCATTCCCGAGCCATCTGGACCTGTTGGCATGGCCCCAGCTGGACAGGCTCACAGGTTTATCCACAGCATGATGTAATCTCCATCATCCAGCGTTTGATTTTTCTCCTTGCGCTGGATGGCCTTGTATCTGGTGCATGTCTGGAGCGGGCATTTTGATTTCCAGTTGCTATTTGTGGACTTTTCCTGGCCGATCCTCAAGAGCAGCTCGGGCGGTTTGCATTCCTCAAGCTGAAGAAGCAATGCCACCCCGCCGGCAGAGCGGAGGCCAGCCACAGCCAGCCTGACGGCCGGGGAAAAGCAGCCCCACACGGGGACCAGCTGTGGTTTGCACTGTGCCGCAGCTGGAGAGAGGGTGACGCCTCTGCCTGGTGCCTGGGCTGCTGCAGCTGAGCTCAGGAGTTGGCTCAGCCTTCAACACCAGCACAGAGAGAGCTGGTGAGATCCCCCTTCCCGGCCGCTCGTGGGCTTCCCTGCCCAGCTGGGTCTTGCAGCAGAACGGGAGGAAGGAGAATTTTATTTGGCCCAAGACCTATTCCTCCCTTTGGTAGATATGAGTACAAAGCAACCGATGATCTCAGTCCCTCTCCCTTGCTAATGCCAGCACCGGGGAGCACCAGGGCTCTCGGCTGCCCTGTGAAGCAGGTGGGCTTCCCAGCACGTGGGAGGGGGAGCTGGGGAGGATGTGGTCCGATGCTGCCAAGCGCCCACCCTTGCTAGGGGAACGCCTGTGATCTTCTTCCCTCCATCACTCATTGCCATTTCCAGGAGGTAGTGCAGTCTAACGAGAAGGATTCAGACTCGTGTTCCCTCCATGGTCTGTGGGAGGCAGCCATGCATCATCAAGACCAGCCATCTCTTCTTTCTTGAGTCCTTCCCAGAACATGAAATGAAGAGGGTTTGCACATCTGCCTCCGTAAAAGCACACTGTTTGAACATCTTTAAGTTACAGGAGCCACACAGGAGCAAAGTGGTCTTCTTCACTACATAAATTCAATGGGGGGTGGGGCAAACAGTAGAGCCATAGGTCCCCTCCTGCCTTCAGAAACAGAGCGACTCCCACCCTCCTGCATGGCTGGAAAGGTCTGAAATGCCCAGAGGATGAAGACGGGATTTCTCTACTGCATACCACTGCTGCAAGCAAACCTCAAACCCAGCGATATGAGGGGCCTGCTTCAGAGTATGCTGTTCTCTGCTCTGACTCAAGAGATGTGGGAGCTGTGTGATGAGCCATTAGGCAACAGTATGACATGAGCACACAGTACTCCCTCTCTCACGATGCCTCATCCTGCCCACATGCCTTGCTTAGCTTTGTTTCCTCCAAGGGCTTGGGAATGGGGAAGCTGAGCGCAGTGACCCCCAGGGAGCAAAATTTTGTTTGGTGGAGAATCCTACCGCCTGGTTCAGAAGTTGTCCTGGTTGCACCCAGAGGGAGCAGGGCTCTGCTTTCATAATACCCCGGGGACAGCCTGTCTACCACGGATGGACTCACTGGAACCACAGAGCTGAGCTTTTCCACCCGACTCAGCTCTGCTGAGCGAGAGAGTAGCTGAGGAAAACGATGGCCTCTTTATAAACCGACTGGCAAAACTCTTGCATCCCTCCTGGGAGTGGGCCAGGGATTCTGAGTCACAGCTTAAGTGCGTTGCAGCCAAGGTAGTCTTACCCAAGACATTAAGCGAGAGAGGAGAGATCCACCCAGGAGTGCCAGCAGAAAGAGAAATAGCCATGACCATAATTAATTATAATATAATGATGAAAAGATTCAGAAACGCACTGCCCACTCCAAAAATAAAGTTTGAGGACAATTCAAATGCTGTACAGAAAAGAGACAAGAGGAAAGAGTTGAGAAAGACCGCCAAAGCCTGCATGTCAGCTGAAATGCAAGGAGTTCCATCCAGCTGGCCTGTGTTCAAAGAGCTCCTATTGTCCAACAGCATTTCCAAGACACCATTCAAAACTTTCAGAAAATGAACCCAAGATGCAGGGTGAGATTTATCACACAGTAAAGGCAAGCCAGATGTGTGCACCCTTTCAGAGAGAGGAGACAGGAGGAAGGCGGTGGAGGAGAGAGGCAGGGGAGAACCAGGCAGCAGAGGCATGAGGGAAGAGGGTGGCATGAGAAGGTCTGGTGCTGTGAGCGTCCAGGCAGGAACAGGGGCTCAGTGCATGTGTGCTGGGACACACACCGGGCACTTGGGAAGGATTTCATGTATATGGAGAACTCCATACTTCTGTTTTGTTGCACATAAACCCATGATAGATACTGAGGTTATTGTTGCTTCTGGTCATGGATTATATACCTGCATAATAAGGCCATGTCTGAAAGGATGCCCAGAAGCCAAACCACTATACATTTTATCTTAATTTTCTAGGGCTTGCATGGCCTTCATTATTGCTTTGCAGCACTGGCCACCTGCGCTGGCAGGGCTGTAACTTCTTTTGCCACAGGAATCACTCACTTCCACCTGTGATGTGATTATGTTAAAGTGTAGCAATTAATTATAAAGAAAGATAATTTAATCTTTGAATCTTCTGCTAACGTGGTGTTACATGACCACAACCTACCATCATTAAATAAGTCCTCAAGTTCTCCCTGCCAGAAACGAGACCAGTGTTGTTTCAGCTGTCTGCAAAATAACCTGGTATGGTGGCCATGCCATACCACACTCTACAGATTAAAAGGTGACTTGTTTGTTTTCTCAGAAAGACCTCTGTAGTAAGGACTTGTTCATCTAAGAGCAAAAAGCCTGAGAAAACACTTCGGACGCTTAAGCTAGAGTCCCTCTTTGCAATGACTCGTATGTTTGGTGACTGTAGTTAGCTTCTACAACAGTTTTTATTTAGAAAGGGGTGGATTTATCTGAAGCCTTTAAACTGAGATGAGGTGTTTCTTTCTGTGAAGCTCAGTTGCAAATGATGAGTTTGAAGGAGGAGCCATGAATATAGCTCCTGCACTCAGCTATGTCAGGAACGATATTTGATTACCAGACTGGTTCCTCCAGTCCCTAAAACCCATGAAGCCATCCATCGTCTCATTGTGCCACTCCAAGGGTGTCCAGAAAATGGATTCCCAGATCTACCAGTTTCTGCAGACACCCCTCCAATGCTGGGGTGCAGATGCCTGCTCGATCTTAGACAAAGGAGCTTTCAGGGCAGGCTTCCAGGGCATAATATGTTTCCTGTCTTCAAAGGAACATGGGATTTTTTCTTCCCAGAAGCTTCTGACTTTACTTGAGCACACAATCCCAGGCATCTTCATGTTTCTACTTCTTTCCACCTGCTACAGGGTACTCGGCTGCTGGGCCTTGTCGTGGAGGAGTCCGGCTTGGAGAGGGGGTAGCTGGAGAGCCAGGTGTCGGGAAAGGGTTTACGCAGGCTGCCTTTCTCCTTTAGCCTTGATTTTCATCCCATGGTTGAAGTAACTGCATTATCTCTGACCAGTCAGATCTCCATCCTGATCTTTGGAAACACAGGGCTTTGACCCCTTGTTCATCAACATCACTCCTTTGTTCTCCCCCAGGATGGTGTTAATCCAGGCTGCTGGCCCAGTAGTGACGAATGGTCTGAGAGGTGTTACTGCCCTTCACGGGCTAGGAAGGATTTCCTCATTCTCCAGAGACTCTGGTTTCTGCAGCTCCACCACTGAGGTGAAAATGATACCCTCAGCATTGGAGCTGAAGTTTAATTTCCTATCTGCTCAGGGCACAGATTTTCCACTGGGATATTGGCAGCAGGTCAGAAATCTGCATTCCAAGCTGAATTGCTTTGAAAACAGTCCTAGTGCAGGACCCCATTCAGTCTGCTGGTTGCAAAATCCAGCTCTTGCCCAGCCTGGCCACTGAAGAGAGTCCCAGCTCTTGCTCTCCCAAGATTTTGGGTGAAAATCCCTCACATCCTTGAGTCACAAATCAGCTGGTCTAGACTTAGTTGCTCTGTGATTGCCCTTTACAAAGGCCAAAGGAATGAAAGCCACCAGTAATGTTTGGTATTAGCTGCATGCCTCAGCTTTTGGGCTTGAACAGAGTACAGCTATCTTCCTCTTCCAAGGCCTGCTTTTCTTTATGGGTCTCCAGAGACCTGCCAGGGGACAAAATGTGAATTATCTCCAATTTTGCTCTCTGAGCACTAAAGAGAAACAGTTTCAATGAGACAAATGAAGCTGATTGATTGTAAAGATAATACAGACCTTTCCTCCTTCTCCAGTTATCTCCCAAAGCAGATTTCCTCTATCTCCCAGGGCACCTTTCTTGTTGCTTAGATTGCCTTTCTTGCAAGATGCAGAGAAAAGGCCCATAATGACATGGGGGTGACAAGCTGTGTAAGAGCAGAGATCTGCCGACACTGGTGGCCAGAAGCTTCCAAGAAGAAATGGTGGAGTGGCATTTATTCCAGTTATTTTGGTTATTGAATAAACTTCCCCATCCCACTGACTGGCGACTGGCTTGAGCAGTTGCACCTCTCTAATTTATTTTTCATTGTATTGAACTGTATTTCATGGGTTTTGGGGATACCGTGAGCTTGGCTTCACTGCAGCATGGCAGTATAGTTCACAGAGAGTCACGCAGAGTAAAGCAGTATTTGCTTTCGTTTGCTCTGCCTGCTGCCTTTCGTTGCACTGTGTTTCCCTCTCCATCAAGCAGAATTTTTTCCTAAACTGTCCAGGCAGATGTGCCACATGGAGTTAAATCCATGTGGGCTTTCTCAGCGTAGATTTTGCTTCTAGATTTGTAGGTCTGGGCCGGAGCTGCACCCCTAGGTTGTGCAGGGGTGCCATAAGCCAACGGGCATGGCTGCAGACACTCAATTGCGTTCTGGCTGCTGTGCCTCTGTGGGGACTGAGAAGGAATGGATGTGTTTGGGCTCTGCAGAGGGCATGCCTGGGTGGAGGTGGATCGGGGTAACATAGCAGATAGGGCCTTCCCAAAGGTGATGGATTATATTTTCACACATAATGGGATAAAGTTCACATTAACCTCCTCCCTCTGATGCTACAGCGGCTGAAAGACTCCTGGGCCCCCCATCACCGTGTGGAGTTAGGGTGTCTTTGGGAGCCCGCTGCAAACTCAGCTGAGGCTACCAAGTTAATACAAAGAGGAAAAGCACCAGTTCAGACAAGAGGGCAGAGACCTGGAGGGGTTTATGATGATACAGCTTCTTTCTCTCAGAGCTACTGCTTGTGTGAAGTCTCTGCCCGGACACTGTGCTGACCTCGGCTTGCGAAGGGGCAAAGAAGAGGAAGAGACCCCTGCCAGCTCGCCCAGGGGTACCTGCATTCCCACGGAGAATGCCTCCCACGCATCTCCATTCAAACGCAGTCCAGCTGCCACCACGACGGCTCAGAAATAAAGGCGGCTTTGTTATGTGGCAAGCAGGTGTCTTCAGTTCTCTGAGCTCAAGAAAGGCCTTGAAGGACAAACTTTTTATTTACCTTTCACGGACTCCTAGAAATAGCTCCCAAATCTTCTGCCAAATGAGGGTTAAGAGCAGCTGATCTAGATGTTTCATCCTGAGAGGGTTGTGTCCACTTCTGCATATGGTTTAAGTCCTGCTCTAATTTTTTTTATCAGCCGGCTGCAAGGGAGTGGTAAGCCAAAGGAAATTTGGGACATTCATTGCATATGTAGCATACACGCAGCAAAAGCTCGCTGGAAAGCAGAGGCATTCCTCTTTATCCTCCAGGGTGCTGCTGCTGGGAGGAGAGGTGCTCCTGTCTCTGCACACTCAGCAAGTCTTGTGGAACAAGCAAACTGTGTCCTGTAGCTGCCTTCCACCCCAGGCCAGTGGAGCCTGGTTTGCCCTAGGGGAAGCTGACATGTTCCCCCTCCTCCCTAGCACGCGTATACCTGCTCCACACCCTGACATCCACAGGTGGTGTGAGGGCACACAGATGGCCACACCACTGTGGCCATACCGTGATGCCGCTTGCCTTTTGATTCGCCTTGCCCTGGGCTCTGCCCTGCTCCACAGTCATTCCGCTCACAGGGTTCTTCCAGTCCCTCCTACATCACCATTACCCACACTGGCTGCTAATCCCATTTATGCTGAGCACACTAAATCCATGTGTGGGTGAACCAGGGTCCGTGACTCTTCTGCCACTGCAGCAGCAGGTGCCTTCCATGCCTCCTTCAGGGCTGCTGGGAGACCCAGTCACAGGCTGGCAGATTGCAACTTTCCACATACCTTTTTTTTTTCCCTTTCAGGGGCAAAACCATTTACGTTAAAGACTTAACTTTCCCACTCCCCCCGTGCCTGGGTGCCTCCCAAGATTCCTCTCCAATGAATGGCAGGCTCGCCAAGTCTGAGCTGGGTATTGCAATCACGGCCACAACATTTTGACATGGTCTGTACTGTGTGTGCGTTTTTAACATGACCCATTCTGTCAGCTGACATATTTTTTTTCCCCCCTGCTGGGGTTGTGGGGGAGGAGGGGGTTAAAAACACAAACCCCTTCTGCCTGCCATGGAGGTTACTGTAAACCGTGGGAGCAGTATGCACCCGAAGGGGTGAGTCTCCCGGAGGGGCTGGGACGATGTCCTCTGAGGCACTCGTTAAGACATCCCAGGATGAGAAAGAGCCACGAAGGGGCAAAGGCGAGGTCTCTGCCCCTCGACCTCAGCGTCCCCTCCGGCCTCAGCATCCAGGCGAGCCGTGCGGCAGCCCAGCACCGCGGGGGAGCCGGGGCAAGGTCGTGAGGCACCGCGGGCCGCGGGCCGCTCCGTCCTAACCCTGCACTCCTCCCGCCCGCCTCGCGCGGCTCCGCTGGCAGCCGCCTCCCATTGGCCGCCGCTCGGCGGCATCGGCCAATGGGCGGCCGCCGCTGCCGGCCGTTGGAAGCGTGCCGCGGCGACCGTTAACCGCCGGCGGCGAGGGAGGGGCGGGTGGCTCCCCGCAGTGGCCGCTCCTCGGAGCCGGGAGCAGCGGGGACGCGCTGGGCCCTCCGCTCACCCGGGAGCTTCGGGCCGTTCCGCCTGACGGGGTGGCGGGGGGTGAAGCGGCTGCGGGCACCCGGGGACCCAGGCGGAGACCTCGGCGGGCCGGATCGCTGCTGCTCCCTCGCTTCAGGGTAGCGCCTTGCCTTGGCGCCACTCCCTCAATCGCCTTCCCCTGATTGTGTCTTGAGCCTCTGTCGTCCCTGCTAGGTCTTGTGGCGCCTAGCGCTGGAAATTGTAAATCCAGGTCCTTGGCACAGATGCGCGGTGGAAGGAGGTTTCCACAGCGAGCTGTGCCTGAGCCTTGCTGGGACTTTGCAAGGCACTGGGGACATGGCTGCCGCTGCTGCTGCCAAGGAGTAATGGCTTGTAGTACCTTTGGTCTGAGGGGCTGCAGTCCCTTGCGGGGAGGGTGCTGATGGCACAGCTCGCCTGTGGGGAAGCAGGTCACCTGCCTTGCTTTTGATGGCCCTAACCCTGCCCCTCTTTCTGTCATTCTGCATTATTCTACAGATAGCAATAAATTCTGGGCCTGGTTCCAGATCAGGTTCAGTCAAACCCTCTGCCACTTGGAGGCTGGGTGTCAGGGAAGCGTTTGCTTTGCTGTACAGTCCAAGGTCATGATGCTGAAAATAATCACGGGTGACTTGGACATTGCTGGCAGACTCTGAGAAAGACTGAGAGGTGCTGCTGATTGGGATGCTGTCCTGTTCCTGGAGGGAAATAGCAGTGGGATTTGGAGATGGTTTGGCCTAAAGTGCTTCAGCCATGCCGTGCAGCGAAGCAGGAACATCAAGGGAGTAGCAGGTCAGTGGCAAGCTATCCAAGCAGGCCGGAGGCCTGGGCAGACCAGGCATGGAGCAGCAGGGAGCTGTGGTACGTGAGGGGAGAGACCAATATGGGTCAGGACAGAGGGGCACCAGAGGGGTTTGTGAGAGGCAAGAGGTGGTTGGATGATCACTTGTGCCCCTTGGGGTGCAGATGCACCGACTAGACTGTGCACAGCATCTGTCCATCCTGCCTGGATCTCGTTAACGCTGTCAAGACCTGCACTTTCATAAGGTCTAAAATTCACTGCATTTTAAAGAGAGCAGAAGGACTGGCTGGAGTGTATGGGCTCTTCTTTCCTGGAATGTAAAGGAAACCTCGGCTGTGAAGCTGGAGTGCAGGGGGCTTCATTCCTTAGTGAAAGCAGAGAAGGGAAATGCAGATGTCACAGCTGGGACAGGAGATTTATCTTGGCAAGCAAAGAGGAAAAATACTTTCAAAAAGAAAAGAGAAAACTCAGAAAAATCCCCTCCCCATCTGCACTGCCTGCCAGCACGAGCAGAACCTCCAACCTGCAAAGGCCCTTCGTCTCCTGCGCCTGGGCTGCTGCCCAGCTGGATTAGCCCCTCACCACTTTCTCTTTGGAGCGAGATCATTGTGGTGGGAGCAGGCAGGCTGTGAGAACCAGGCTGATCCTGAAGGGAGATTGTCTCCAAACAACTCAGCTGGAGGTGGGAAGGGGAAAGTCAGTCAAAGGATGAGGGAAAGGGAGAGACGGATGCAGCCAGGGTGACCACAGAGAAGTGGATCCAGGGAGAGAAAGCCGTCCCTTATCAGCCATGTGTGGTGCCACTGGGCTACAAGAGTGGTACCTCCAGGCATCCTGTGTGCAGCTGGGCAGAGGAAAAGTCTTAATGCCCCCAGAGGTCTAGCACCAGCTCTGGGTGGGAAGAAAAAGAGAGCTTGCATTTGGATGTCTGGATGCCTTATATTAGCTCCCAAGATAACTGTTGTACAACAGGAAAGGGTGTTCGAATGAGAAGTGCACGCACGCACATACAGTGTGCTATTTAGACAACCCTAAGCATGAGGTCAGGGTGAAAACATGTGGTGGAAATATGTTTGGAAGAGTCAGTGCCTATGTCGGTCACCACGAGTGGGAGGGAGCAGGAGCCAGCAGCTGACAGATTCGCGCTCTCTCCCTGTGGCTGAGGTGGCCTCAGCCTGAGCAGATTCTGTGGCACCAGAGCAGCTTAAGGCTCTCTGTTGGGCCTGGAGATGCAGTGGTCATTACCTCCCCTGTACCTGTGCACACTGCTCATCCCCTTCGGGCGAGAGCCTCCCCATCCTCCCAGAACTGTGGTGGGGGGACAGGCAGCCAGAAATCGGGCTTGGATCAGGAAATACAGCACATCCTCGCCATTGCGTTTCTGTCCCTTGGCTGCCCCCTCCCTGACCGCTCACTGGTAATACAGCTTTGGAAACACATCTCGTGCTATTTCTTGGCTTTGGAGCATAGTTAGAAGGAGAAGGAAGGAGGGTGTGAAAGGGAGGGGGAGATAGCAGGAGCAAATAATGCAGAATGAGACTGCGCTGCGAGCTTCGTATCCCATCTGGAAGCTGTTTTCCCTCAGTACACTTCACACCCGCTCCCTCTGGGCCAGGATGGTAAGGATCACGTTTCCCAGTTGACTGGTCCCCCTTGCTCAAGCCAGGCCCGTCTGCGTGAAAGCTACTTGAGATATCTTAAAGGAGAATCTCAGCAGAGTTGCAGAGTCCTTCATTGTCACAATTAGAAATTCTTGGCCAATTCCCTGAGGAGTGGGAGCTGGTTGATTTCAGCCTGGCTGGAAGGTGCTCTTGAGGAGAGAGTCTAGGCCTTGAAGAGGCTGTGAGAGGATGAGCCTGCTCTGCTCATGCATCTCTTTACATCCCACCTTCATTCACATCTGAGTCCTGTGGACTCTTTCTTGGACCTTCTACCGACACGTGCCTCCGGTCTGCTGAGATCTTCGTTGCCACGGTGTCAGCAAAAGTCTCTCCAAAGCCCAGCACAGTCGTTTCATTTAGTGGCAGCACATGCAGGCCTTCAGCTGTGCTGGCCCCAGTCTGGGTGGCAAGGGAGGACTAGTGGCTGCCCATTACCTCCTTTGGCATGAAACCTTCCAACCAGGATAAAGCTACCATCCGTTTGGTCAGGTGATAAACCTGCTTCTGTTTATCACTCAGAAACTCGGAGCACTGACCCTGCCATGCTCTGCCATGATCCGCCATGATCCACACAGCCCTGAGACACCACACCCTGGGACCTGCAGTTCCCTGGAGCCTGCTCTCTCACACGTATGAAGGAAGAGTACAGCTGAAGCCTTCTCTGAGTTTTGCCAGATAGGTGCAGGTCCCACAACGAGGCTGGCTGGGACAGAATTTGCATATTCTGGGTTACCAGGCTTGATCTAAACTAATTAGCAGTGGTTTTGATGGAATCTATCCAAACTAAGCTCTGGGCTGCTCCTCGCTATGTGCACCACAGTTGGATCTGGACAAGAGGACACTTTCTCCTGTTACCATGTAGTTGCATGCATGGCTGTCTTTACTAATCCAGTATCTGTCCTGAAGTTAACAATACCTGTTGGAGTCAGGAGAGAACAGAGCCAACCCAAAAGACACAGCAGTCTTCCTGGGATGTGGTGGCTTAGCTTCCTGCTTGTCCTGTAGTCTCCATTGTGGATAGCCAGCTACAAAGCCACGTCATTATCTTTGTTTGCTTTCCTCTGCCTTCTGCTTTCCTCTGCCTTCTGCTGCCGCCTTTGAGTGAAATAGCAATCTCCAGCTCTGTGACAGCTCTGGGTGCTCTCCCTCTTTGAGGCCATCGGATCCTCAGTGCCCTCTTTGATAATAACCATAGTTATTCCCAATCTCATAGGCTAGCTCCCTTCTCTCCATTGTCTGTGTCTGGAGATGTTGGACTGGTATATGTATGATAGGTGAGAGCTGAAGGGGGCTGCTTTGATGAGAAGGCTTTGACAGTATTTAGTTGTGCTGGAGGATAAGACCCAGGAGCCTGGAGAGGGGTACGTGCCCCAACATTTCTGGATTCCCGGGGAAGGTGCAAGTTTCATTCTCTGCTTATTGCCCATGTTTTTCCTATACTGTGCAGTAGGTCTCTGTCTCTTGGGAGAGAATGGGCTCTTGGGGACCTGAACTCTTGCATCTCTGGGAGAACAGTGTTGCCTTCATTCTCACTTCCAAGAAGCGAGGTCCTCCAGCAAGCCTGCTGTGTGGTGTCTAAAAGAAGAACCAGAAATCTGCAATTACTCCTGCCAATGTTGGTGACTGTGTTAAGGCTCTGATACTCAGCCCCTTGCACTCATCACTCATCTCTCACCCCTTAGCCACTGCTGGGGAGATTTTTTGGTTTCAGAATAAAAACAGAGGCACATCTCCACCTCTTCCCTCCAGGTAGGTTTGTCCTACGATGGGAAGACTGTTGACTGACCAAGAGATCCTCGTTCTAAGCATGGGTGAGATGCTGCTAAAAGATAGTGTGTGGAACTACTGCATATATGCATCTTCTTGACTTTCTTCAGTCCCACCTCTGCCTTTGTTAATGCACAGTTGTGAAAGAAATTTGAAGCACATGGCAGAGTTGCAGAAAGTTCTCCCTGCAGCTGTCCATCCAGCCCTGCTTCTCTTCCAGGGTTACACGGTGGTTCTAGTTTTGATGGTTACAACAGTATATATTATTTGAGTGCTTCTTGTCAGATCCCAGCTCTGCTGTGCTGTTATGGTGCGTTGGCAGTCAGAACTCTGAATCCCTTCACTTTTCTGCGGTTACATTCTCACCCTTACCATAAGGCTATCGTGTTCATATCCTGTGTTTGCTTGTGTTGTTCAGAAAAAGCAAGACAAAGAACAGCTGTTACATGAGCAGGCACTCTCTGGGGTTAATACTCAGGACTCCAAACTCTTTACCCCTCCATGCTGTAGGATAGGACAAAACCTGGTTTTCCAGTGCTTTTTAGATAAGTATCTAACCCAGTTCCATCTGCTGACTCAGCTCCCTCTGAAGAACAGCACAGATGGGAGGTGTTTGCTGCTGCTTGATTCAAGCGCAGAAATGCTTCTAGGCAACTTGGAAATGGCTGGGTAGATTTTACCAAGCTACCCCGCCAGCTGGACTTCCAGTATGGGAACAAGTGGAGAAAACTTCAGCCCAGACATCCCAAGGAGGGCCTCAACGCTGGGATCTAGCATGAGTGTGCCTTCTCCGCCTTACCTGCACGTGCAGTGTCTGCCCTGCCAGGGAAGCCTCAGATGGTGGTGTGTCAGGCTGTCACTCCAGGCAGTGGGAGGACAGGACAAGTGGGAAGGAAGTGAAGGGAGAGAAACCTTTTGTGAGGCAGAATGTAGACAGGAGGGACTGCCCCCCACTTCCAGCATGCTCTGTGGGCATCTGAGTTTTTAAATTGAGTGACTGAGGGTTGATGATGTAGGGTGAAGGGCACTGGCATGTTGGAGATTGCTGCAGCTCACCATCTCTGTCCCCAACTTGGTGGGAAGCATGGGTCTGTTCAGTTGGAGCCTACTTCACTCCCCAGCCTCACCCCAACACTCTGACAGCCAGTGTAATGTTGACAGAGTGATATTGTGCTCAGATAAAACAAATATACTTTCCTGTATGAACAGGAACCTGCAGGCTCCAGCATCCGGGGTCCTCTGGCCAACTCCCTCCCTCAGTCCTAGCACTGGGGAAAGAAAGGACTGCATGTACCCCATGCTCCTCTAGGAGCCGGGCTCTTTCCTGAGCTCAGCTCTCTCACTGGAATTCATTGGCATTCATGTCTCTACTCTAGGACCTGCGTGCTCTCTCCCACTCTCTCTCATCCATACCCTGTTGCTCTTGGTATTTCAATATGCTGCTTTCAATGCCTTTCTGCCCACCCAGCTGCTTTTCCAGGCGTGGGGGGGACCCAGTCTGACTCTGCTGAGCTCTCTGCAGTTCATTTAAGTTACACAGTTCCGTCTGTGTAATATAGTAACTTGAATGTATCTGTCTTTTCTTTCCTCTCCCTGAGCCAGAAGCCTCAATCTGCCAACAAATGGGATAATTTTTCAGCTGGTGTTTGGCAACCATCATTTTTCTCCCCGCCCAACCAATGCTTTGTTGTAGCAAATGGAAAAGTTAGTGATTTGACTTCTGAATAGGAGGATATGCCTCAAAGGAAACAGGTTCTCTGTAGCATTGGGAGCCCAGCTCTGTAGCAGCACTGGCCAGATTTACTGACTGTTACTGGAATGATTAGTGGAATGATTGTTTGTTGTTAACAGCCCATCTGTAGTGTTTAAACTTCATCGGGGAGCAGAATTTCACAGGCATTCTCTGGCTGGAGGACAGCCTCATATGGTCCACAGAGGGGCTGTGAAATCCCAGAGGAAATTAACTACAACAGGGGGCCTTCCTGTTGTGTTGATCCAACTGATCTTTTTTTCTCTGATAGAAATCAGCAGCTGGGTTGATGTTCTCTGGGGCATCAGAGTGCCTATTGCTGCTGGCAGAGAACATGAGAAAGTGTCTGTCACCAAGAACAGGTGCTGAAGACCATGATTTTTTGCCACACTTGCATTTTGTCGTCACAGGGATTTCTTGCCTTGTGCTCTATTCAGCTCGTTGTCACAGTGAGATGTCGCTAGGAAGCTGAAGATAGGTACCCACAGAGGAAGGGGGAGATGTGAGAATATGGAAGAATTTCATGAGTGTTTGTGGCATAGATAAACAGGCGTAGAAGATGTACAGCACCACAGCCCTTTCTATTGTAATTCAAGGTGTTTTTATCAAACTGATGCAGGCAAGGGATAGGAACTGCTTTTTCTCATCCAAAAAGGGCTGTTGCTGACGTTTGGCTCTCGTAGCAGGGGCAGGCTCTCAGATCCCTCTTGGAGTTGACACTAATGCTCTCTCTCCCTTTCTCTTTCCTCAGCATTTCTCAGAGAACCTGGATCACTTCTCCGACAACATGGAGGATTTCTCCAACGACCTCTTCAGCAGTTTCTTCGATGACCCAGTACTGGCTGAGAAGAACCCGCTGCTGGACATGGACCTGGATCCACCCACTCCAGGCATCCAGGCAGAGCACAGCTACTCCCTCAGTGGAGACTCTGCTCCCCAGAGCCCCCTCGTGCCTGTCAAGACTGAAGATAATGCCAACGGTGAGCATGAGACGTGCACAGTGCACAGCTTCAGGCACATCTGTTAGCAGAGGCTCTGGCTGGCTTCCATATATAAGGACAAACTGGCTATTCCTTGGGCTTGCGCATGGCTAATCCAGGGAAGAATTTGATCTGCTGTTGTCAAATACAGCCCACATTTTTTCCTTCAGTTTGTGCTCTGACAGTCACATTGCTCCTTTGCTGGGCTAACTTATTTACGAGGATGATAATTGGTTGTGGTTCAATGTGCTGCCAGCTTCTGGCAAGCAATAGGCAATGTCTCTTTACGACCCTGCAAACCTGGGTGTGGATGCCCTAGATCCAGGTCTGTTTTGGCATCAGGCAGCAGGGTTTTGGCTTGAATATGGGAAGCATGAGTCTCTGACTGCAACCAGTGCTGGTACATGTGGAAAGCTAAGTGGCTTCTTTACCAGCAGATCTTTTAGCAGGAGACAGAGAGGAACAGTCATTTGAAAACCTATTTTTAAAACAATGCATTTCAGGATAATTTATGATGGCTGGGTATTTTTAGAGCTGTCCTTGCAGAGAGTCCTGTAATTTGCGGGACTGTGTGGGTGTCCCAACAGCTGATGGACACCAGGCTGCCTGAAAAAGCAGTGGCACAGGCTCAGTATACACAGAAGAAAGCCATTCCTTTGAGCAAGAGTGAGACCTGGGACAGAGGCTTCCCTCTCATGGCCAGGAATGATCCCAGCTCTCTGGTACAAAGGCCAAGGCAGGAGGAGAGGAGCTGGCCTCCGCTGTCCCTTTGGTCCCTGCAAAGGGCGCAGCCATCAGTGTCACGTTCCTTAGGGGCCACTCAGAGGGGTGCTGGGAGAGAGGCTCATGGCAGGCCAAGCAAGCTCTGCCTTAGTGTCAAAAAAGCTTTCCATTTACATTTATTTTTCCTTAGCTTTAACCCCAGTACAGTCTTGGAGGGCACTCAGCCCAAACAGGCAACCAGACGACTAACAAAAACCAAACCAGCATAAGCGCATAGACACATCTTTATTTTGCCCCTGCAAATGAATAGGAAGAGATGAGGCTTGGGAATGAGAGAAGCAAAACACATGAGTTTGTAGAAAGCAGTGAAATGAAGTCTGCCTGCATGAAGCTACCTCAGGGACTCCTCTATGAGACACTTGTCACCACTTCTGCTCCTCTCCTCTGTGTCTGGACATGGCCCTGCTTCATCTGCAGTGTCTCCAAGGCAAGACCATTACTATCCTGAATGGAGTGTGACACTGATCCTTGGGCAGAGGCCAGCACAGGGTGTACATCGCATAACCCAGGAGACCTTGAGATGGTCCTGGCACTTGCTCTCTGAGAGTGAAGGTCAGCTCTATACAGGGAGTAAGGGCTAGTATTAATGTGGCAGGAATAGGGGTATCTATGCACCCAGTCCTGCAGTGGGGTAATTCAACCCATCTTTCCAGGGCTATCTTGGCTTGTAATTGGATGTGAGTCATATTCTAGTGTAGCCCTGAGTCAGGTCCAGTATTTGCAACACTGTACAGTCCTTTTGGCACAGCTCCATCCAGTCTCAGTCCTTTTAGACATTCACTTCAAATTAATTACCCAGGAATGGCTTTTCTTTAACATTAAGCAAGCTCTGCTTGGTCTGCAGAGCTCCTCAGGAATGCCTGGGCTCTGTCTAGGCTTGGAGCTGGCTGAGGCTTCTATTTTTCAGCTTGCTCCCAGCTTTTCTGCAGATGTCCAAAACACTTCAAAATCCTGTCCCTTCCCACATGGTTCCCACTAACACAGGTCAGCTAGGGCAAGCCACTGGGTGCATTGTAACCCTGCTTATCAGCGGAGTCTGCTTTCAGGGTGTTTGCGCATACAGACTGGCTGCTTCTGTTCTCAGTACCAGCCCTCAGTTCTGCAGGGCATGATTTGATGCCAGGAGCAGGGGGAGGCAGGGTTGTGCAGAACAGCGGGTGCTGGACCAGCCTCGGGCTAGTGCCTGCAGTCCTGTACAGGTCCTGCTTCCTCACTGCTCTTTGCCTCACCTCCTCAACCCAGGGCAGCTATAGATATCTTTCAGCCATACTTCTTTCCATTATGTACAGAGTATCTAGAGCAGAGGATAAGCTTCCTGGCATGCCTCACCCAGCAACATACGGTGAACTCTACAGTGGTTACAGACTGGCCATACCTCTGAAACATCCTCTGAGGCAGCAGAACATGGATGTGTCCACACAAAATGCCTTCTCCTCAGCCCCTCGTTGACCCTTTGATGGCTTATGTGGTTTTGATTCTCTAACCCAATTGCTCCCCAGATAAATCTCCAAGGGTGGGAAAGAAAGCAGGGTCAGAATGTATACAGGAAATGGGAGGACAGCGCATACTTATTTGGGTGTCTGCTCCTTGGACTGTCTGGACTGACAGCACTGGGGGCTGCTCTCTCGCTGAGTCAAGTCTGAACAGGGGAGTCCTTGGTGGTCTGCTCTCCCTTGTCTGGTAACTTGCTTCAGCTGCAGCCCTCTCAGGCCGAGCATGCCCCACGCCTCTGAGAAAAAGAGAAATGCAGAGCTTTGCAACAGAAAGGGAGGATGAGGAAGATGACATTTAAAATCACAGTAAGGCAACTTCAGATTAGCCAGTAGGCAAAACCTTCCCATAGTGGGCATAGTGAAACCATAGAAGAGATTTAATGTGGAAAGCTGCAGATTCTTCACTTTGCAGAGGAGTAAGATCAAGTCAGACAACCAACTGTCAGGACTGACACAAGTTTAGTTGAACTTGAATAGAGCAGTGGGATAGACTGGAAGACCTCTCAGAGTCCATCTCTGTGACAGGCTGTGGTCAGTCAGAAGAATTCAGTCCAAGTTTTCTGGCTGTAAACACTTGTGACTGTGTAACACCTTGCCTCCTTCCATCAGAAAGGGCTTGTTTGCATGCCAGGAGTAACTGGGGCTTCACTACCAGCTGCGGGTTTGGTGACCTTAGTAGGACAGAGAAAACGCATTTCGGTCTGTGTCTGCTCAGCAGACTCTCCGTTGTCAGTGCTGTGCAGTGCACCCTGCCTGAGATGCTGCCTGACGATGTTGGCCCTGCTGCATTGTGGGAAGCTCTAGGAAGCGATCCAGCAGCACTGAGAGCAGCACACACAGCTGACAGGCACACAGAGCCACCACAGCAACTCGTGTCTGTGCTTGAAGATGTCCAGTCACACAAGGAGCTGGAACAAACAAGCCTTTGCTAGAGAGACCTATCCAGGCAGCAAAATAAGAGATGCCAAACCAAAGACAGGAAGACAACATATTCCACTGGCAAGGGCAACACTGTGTTAACTGATATAATTCTTGCCCAAGCTTTAACACAACTGTGTCCATGCAAAAGCCAGAGGCAGGATTCTGCCCTGTCCTCTCCTGAGGGCAACAGAGCCTGAGTTGGGCAAAGATAACATTAGGCCACCTTTAAGTTTAGTTCAGATGGCAGCTCCCACATGAACAGCTGCTTGCTTGTACCCTTCTTTGTGCAGGCTTTTCTGGAGCTGAGAAGGACCTTTCTCCCCCTCTAGTCTTGCCAGGATAGCTTCTAGACCAAGAGCTGCACTGCAGAGCTGCTTTGGGCAGCAGGCAGCTAGGCAACACGCCTGGGCCTGTGAGTGCCGTAGGCAGAGAGCGGTGTAGAGGGGTCAGGGAGTGAGCCCGACCGTGGCCTCATGTTGAGCCAACTGGGGCACTACCTGGTGACACACTTAGCAATAGTCTGTCCTGTGTCAAGACAAATGTGTTTCTGGTTGTCAGATAAAAAGGGGAAGGAATGAGGATTAGGGAGGAGGATGCAGGCTCCAGGCCAGCTAGGAGTAGCTTTTTGGCAGGCTGAAGTGTTTGAAGAGCAATGAGGGGACCAAAACTTCAGAGCAGAGCGCAGGCAGCTCTCCTGCCTAGCAGGTTTTTCCCCCATCTGACCTGCAGCTTATCCACTACTGCCTGAATCCCAGCTTCCAGGATCTCTGCTTCCAGTGACAAGCCAGGCTCACGCCACAGACGTGCACAGGACAGAGCAGGCAGGGGGTGAGGGGAACATCCCCAGACAGCTCCATTCAGTTCTCTTCAGACACTTCCTTTCCCTCACTGCTGCTTCTGTCCCTGCCAGCAATGGCAGCAGGGCACAGCTGTAGGCAGCAGTCCCCCTGAGCAGCGCCGGGTGGAGGAGGGAGCCTCAGAGGTGAGACTGAGGGGAGCAGCCGTGGGAGCAGCCTCACAAGCAGGTGCCACATTGGACTTCCTTCCACAGAAATGGACCTTCCTCCTCTCCTGTCATGCAACAAAGCTCTGGTACTTGGCACAACATTGGCAGGAGGCCAAAGCAGCACGTACAGCCACCTGTCAGCCTTTCACTGTCATCGTGCTTGACCTCTCACCAGCTCTCTAGCACAGAGATGGTGCTATTCTTGGTAACACACCTGGCAGCTCTGTGATGCTGGCTGTGCTGCCTAAGGAGCAACAGCCCAGCATCCTCCTCTCACTGAGCTCTAAATATAAATAAGCTCCAGAGGACAAGACCAAGACATCACTGGGGAAAGAAACCCCGCAGCTGTCCTCCAGCGCTTGGGCTGCACAGTCAGAGCAGAGCAGAGACACAATCCCTCTAGCTCTGTCCTGTCTGCTCCCCACACGCTGGGGGTTCATTCCCTTTTGTACTCTCTGTTGTGGGCCTGCACACGCTTGTGTGGTGACAGTGCTAAACTTGGAAAGGCAGCCTCCCCAGATGGGGGGGAAGCTGTCTGCATGGATTTTTTTTTTTTCTTGTCCTGTTCTTTCTGGAGTTTGACTCTCATGTTGTGCATGTTTCAGAGCTGGAGAATGGAGTGTGGTCGCTGGGGCCCAAGCTCTGCTCCATCATGGTGAAACAGGAACAGAACCTGGCTCTAGACCTGCCTGAGTCCCAGCTAGCTGCCAGCTCCATACCAGTGCTGAACCTCAACCCTCTGCAGAGACTGCCAGTCCCCGAGGAGGTGAGCCCATCTAAGATCCACCGGGAACCCGGGCTCTCATACAGCGGCACCCCTGGTGATGCAGACCCAGGCATGTGACTGTAGGGTCCTGCTAGGTGATTTAGCCACTGGGCAGACAGGAGAAGGTGATACAAAGCCCAGATACTGCATTATTTGTCATTCTCCTCTTGAAATGGCAGTCAGAGGAGCAGCACACCTGATGCTTGCTAGAACTGTGTTCTTGATTCCTGCAGTGAAGCTATAAGACAGCTTATCATTCCAGAGAAAATGATGGAAGGAGGGTTTTCTCCAGCACAGGAGGCTTTACAATCTCAGTTAAATACAAGCGTGTTTCCTTGGCACAAAACGCAAAGGCTTTTAAGCTTGCATGTGCTGGAGGCCTGTCCCCTCCAATCTGCCAGTATTTCTATAGCCTCTCTTGGCTTATTTTCATTTTTCAGAGAACAGTGTCAATTAATGTGATGCCAATAACCCCACTACCTGTGAGTATAGACCCCTGCTCTGCCACTATCTTTTTTATGGCCTTGGGCCTCTCACTTTTCTCAGCTGCTCACTGGAAATGGAGGTCCCACTCCAGGTCCTGCTTGCTTTTTCCTATGAAGCAGCAGGACTTATTATTTCTAAGAAACAAGGAGCCAAGTCTTTTGGTCATATCTAAGTTCTTAAGAAGTCTGTTTGTCTGAAGGAGGCTCACTTATGCCACTGGCACATGAGTGTAAGTTGGAGGCTCAGTTCGGCTGGCCTTGAGTCCAGCCATGTTGGATGGGAAGGTTTGACCAGTCTCACACAGACCTTGGCTATCTTGTAGCAGCTCAGTAGATAACAGTAGAGCATCTCTGGGGTTTGCTTCCTTTTTTTCACTCCTGCTGAGCATCTTCCTGTTTAAACAACCATCCAAAACAAATGGGTACTTCCAGCCAAAACTGTGCACAAACTTAGTCCGTTATTTACACAGCTTGAACTTGCTGTGCCCTCAAAGCTCTGCTATGTGTGCTCAGCAGCCTACCATGGTGCTCTCTCAGCTGTGTTTACAGTCTGGAGGAGTTTGCAATGTGTCTGTTTAGTGTAAAAACTCCCCCAGCCTATGGTGGGCTGGGGGCTGGCAAGCCAGGGAGCTGAGGGGCAGCACAGCCCCGATGGGAATAAATCTACTCTTTATTTAACTCTCAGTCCCCTCCGATTGGAAACAGCTGCCCAATGGCCCTGGTGAAAATCATGTGAGCAGGACAGGGGCGTCGTTCTGTTTCTGTACAACCTCTATACTCCCATTTCTAATGAAGGCAGATCAAAGAGGGACTTCCCATGGTAATGCGGAGGTTGGTTTAAATTGCACTGTCTGGGTCTAGCAAGGGAAGAATTGCCAAGGATAAAAGTAATCTCCCTTTTGGAGGTACTCGGTGCGTGGCTTGGCAGCATATCCATCTGCCACTGCCTCTTCCTCTGCAAACGTGTTTGCACTCTGTGTGCCCAGAGACACAGACTTCAGGGGGCTTGTGTTTGGACTCCTCGTTTCCATTATGTGTGGTGAGAGGCTGCTTTGGGGCAGAGCTGTGAGATGGGGCAGTACAGAGAGCAGGGGAGCAGCGGCTATGAAGAGTACTTGTGGGAGCCCTCTGGGCAGGGGAGGTGGCAGCACCCAAGAGCTCTTTCTGCTTCTCTTCCACAGACTCCAATAGAAATGACTCCAGCACCTGTGATCAAAGCTGAACCCAAAGAGGTGAACCAGTTTCTAAATGTACCTGCAGGTAAGAAGACAGAATTTGCTGGTCAACTTACATCCCTCTGTATCACTCGGATATAGATCATTACTATACAGGGAGGATAAGACAACACCTGAGAGCAGAGCCGTGCATACAAGGTAATACTGGGGCACAGACCAATAGAGGAGTGAGCGCTGCACTGTTCCAACTCAGATCAGTGTCTGGACGAGCAGCCATGCACAGAATCGTTCAGACAGGGACTCCCAGGCAAAACAGGCTACCTCAGAGTTGGAAATATGCAAGAGTGCCTTTAAAATCCTCAGAGGGACTGTAGTGTTATCCAAAAACAACCATCTGAAAGTCAGGAAATTCAGGATCCAGTTTAATTTGAAAGAAACCCAAGCATCTGAAAATCTGCCGATGCACAAATGAAAGCACTACAGGAACTCCTACTGCCACAGAGAGACATTCCTTAGGCATATTCCCACCTCCGTTAAGGCCCCCAGGGCTGTCCAGTACAAAGTGGGGACAGTTTTCAAGTGCTTGGCAAGCAGCTGAGTGACCAGAGCCCCTTTGGATTAAGTGTGCTGGCAAGTGTGTGAGCCCTGTGGTGCTTTTGGAAGAGCTCTTCTCTTACAGAGCTTCCTATACTTGTGAACAGGCTATGGAGCAAAACATCACAGGCTTTGTACTCCATTTTGGTTGACACAGGAGTATCTTATTGCTTTGTAAATACCTTCAGCGTCTTGACAAAGCCCCTGCCAGCTCTCTGACTCCTGTAGTTCCTAGTTTAGCACATTTGAGGTCAGCCTCATCTCTGCCTTGGGCAGTGCGCAGTCCAGCCTTGTTCTCAGACCCACCCCATCTTGTGAGACTCATCACCCTCTCCTTTCAGTCCTGTGTTATGGCAGTGCCTTTTCCTGTTGCTACTCAGGGCCCTATGCCTGTACCAACAGGCTGGCATGAGAGCCATTGACTTGATCTCCTTATTTCTCAGTAGATGACCTGATGCAGATGCCTCCAACTCCACCCAGCAGCCATGGCAGCGACAGCGATGGATCCCAGAGCCCCCGGTCCCTGCCTCCCTCCAGCCCAGCCCGACCTGCTGCTCGCTCTTCTACTGCCATCTCCTCCTCACCTCTCCTCACAGCACCACATGTAAGGAGGCAGCAGGACGTCACTGGGACACAGGGCCCCCTGGTGCTCAGAAGGGGCTGGAGGATTTCCGAGGCTCATGTGGGGGATCCTGCCCTTGTTAAGGTCTCCAAACTGAAATGCTCTGGCAAGGCAATATGATGTCCTAGCACAGGGGTGTGGGGACAGGATGGTGCTCACAGGAGTGAGGAGAAGCGCAATGAGTCTTGCACAATGCCTACCAGCAGCTATTTTGTTTCAGCAAGTGCTGTCTTTCACCCCATACTTTGGGAAGTGGCCTATGCACTGGAGGACTTTCTGAGGAGGTTAATGGAAGAGAAAGGAATAACCAAGAATTCCCATAACCAGACTGTTTTTTAACCATCACCCAAAAGTTCTTTGGCGGGGTCCTGCAGTGCAAGTGTGTAGCCAGCCTTACCATAAATGAGCAGATGCCCTCCCAAGTAAAAAGAGGAAGGCAGCTGCTGAGCTGTGCCCCCAGGATCAGGTTGAGAGCAGGAAAGGGCACTGCCCTGCGCCTATTTGTACTGAGGCCCTAGCTGCTCTGCAAGGCTTTCAGGAGGATCACTGGGATAGAACTCCTTGCTCACGCTGATGGCTGCTCTCTGTGTGTTGCAGAAGTTACAAGGGACCTCTGGCCCGCTGCTCTTGACTGAAGAGGAGAAACGCACCTTGATTGCCGAGGGCTACCCCATTCCTACCAAGCTGCCCCTCACGAAAGCAGAGGAGAAAGCACTGAAGAGGGTCAGGAGGAAAATCAAGAACAAGGTGACTGTTTGCAAAAAATGTAACTGGGCAGTTCCCACGATTCCAGAGCATCCTCAGCTGACCAATGCTATAGTTACCTTCACCTCCTCAGCTGCAGTGCAGCTCAGAAAAGGTGGGATCCTGCCTTTAGTGCACTGGCACAAGCCTCCCAACCCACAGAAATGGTGCCATGGGGCATCTCTGCATGAATGCTGTGCATGCAGCCGTATGTGGGGAGTGTGGCTTCCAGCCCAGCTCCTGCGAGTGTGTGGCCTGGGATGGGGCCCACAAGCTAAGGCATCATGGATCAGACAAACTGGCCTGGTCAGGCCTTGCTGTGAGTGCAGGGAAATTAGAGCGATTGCGTGGTGCAGGATGGGTGATTGCACAGAGCTCATCAGCCAGGCAGAGACTGTGAGACTTAAGACTGTGATTAGAAAGCATCCCGTGGGAGAAATGATGAGACCCTGAATTAGTCACCCAGTGACTCAGAAGTGGTCTGGGGCAGAATCTGCCCAGATGGCCACAGGATGTACCCATGTGAGTCAGACGAGTTCAAAGGAACCCTAAAGATGCTCTCAGCAGCGAAGGGGTCAGGTATACTGCAACAAATGATTGTGGCCTACAGGCCAAAGAAGGCTGCATACCTATAGCATCCATCCCTCCCAATTTTGGCCTGGAGACCAGTAGGAATGGCAGACTGGAAGGCGACTTCCCCATTTACCTTTAGGGTGCTCTGTGTGCAGGGAACAGACAAGATGAGGGAGCCACAAAGAAATTTCTAGAGGCTAATGGTACTGATTCCTCTCTGATGACTGCCCCCCTCACAGATCTCTGCTCAGGAGAGTCGCAGGAAGAAGAAAGAATATGTGGAGTGTCTAGAGAAAAAGTAAGTTTCTCCTTCTCAGTCTTACCTTTGAAAAAGGAGCCCTGTCCATGCACAGCCCCCCTTTCTAGTGCTTTTGTCTCTGAATTGCTCAAAGACTACGATTCTTGCAAGGTTGGCTGCACAGAAGTTTGATTTGGGATCCTGCCCCTACTCCCCTCCCTCCTAGAAATCCTCTTGCAGGATAAAGATTGCTCTAGAAACCTTGTGTTTCCAACTGCTTAGTTTGGCTGGTTCCCTGCAGAACACGGGCCATTTTGGCTGCCAACAAGGTGGGATTTTGGGTAAGAGTCATGTTTCCCCACTAGAAGTTGCTTCTATTTTGTCGGTCCCATGAGCAACAGGCTCTCTGAGGGCACTGACCATGGCTTTTTCCCCTCTCTTCCCATGAGGGTGGACACACAAGCATTTGATCGCAAGAAAAACCTTGCACTACAGTTACTCCCCATAACCCCTCTCCTTCCACCGTTCCCTGCATGAGCTTTGTTTTTCTCCTTGCAACCCTGAGGTCCTGCATGTATGGCAGGCATAAGCCTAAGGTGACATCACACGACACTGACAGGGTAGAAAATAACTCTTGAGGGCCTGATCCTGTGATGCCCTCTGTACTAGCAGCCCCTGATGGGTGTTCCCAGGCAAAGAAGAATGCTGGGATCCAGGTGCAAATTCACATTTCTGTTTAAATACCATCTTCTTCCCTGTTATTAACACCACCCGAGATCAGCAAAATGGGGAAAAAAAAAAACCAAACCAAACCCAACCTTAATTAACTCTTCTCCCTGATGCTATTTGTTTATGTTCTCTGAATGCATAGAAATGCTGAATGAAAACAGATGACTCAAGGCACCTTCAAGTTCTCATGCCCTTCCATAAGCAGCACCTCAGCATGCGTGTGTGTGTCCAGGCATCAGAGCACATCACCTCCAGCTAATGTCGCACATTGACACCCAGATCCTTCAAGCTGGGGCTGGGGAGCTGGCTGGCCTTGCTCAAGTGGCAGGTCCCCTGGGGACTGTTCTCCAGACGTAGCTGTGGTGCCTGTATGTACTCAGCAGTTTGTTACGCTAGTGCATTGCTGTGACACGTGGTTTTCAAACAATGCCAGGTTTAAATGTGAACCAAAAGCAGCATTCAGTGATTTTTTTTAATGCAACAAGTCTTTGGTCAACTTGGCTTTCTGTAAGAGCCAGTTTGTCAAAACCTTTACGTGGGCCCTTCACCATTCAGTTAGACACCTTTGCTGCAAGCCCAGTTTTCACACAGAACTCGGAGGCTGCGCTGGAAACCTCCATCAGGATCAGGCTGTGTCCCTGGCCTGCCTTCCTCTGGGACTGGAGACATTCCCCTTCCCTCGTCCCAAGTGCAGCCTAACCACTTTCCCTTCCGAAGCAGTGGGAGGGAGCCTGCAGGTTCTCTGCTGCCCTCAAGTGCCTGCAAGTGGGAGGTGGCCCGGCATTTGCACAGAACTGCCTGGTTTTCGTATGCAAGGTGCACAGTCAGGGCAGATTCTCAGTCTGAGTGGGAGAGGTTTGAATTTGTCCCCCGTTCCTTTTCCATGCTCCTTAGAGGGGTTTGGAAGTGATGGAAATGCCTGCCATAACTTTGGGTCTGTCCTGACTTGACCTGCCTGTAATCGGGTGCTACTGGCTCTCCCAGCCCTCGGGAAAGCCTGAACTGGGAAATGTCACACATAACTGTCCACCTGCAATCTCACCCTTGGTCCGTTGGGGCTGGCTGCAGCCAGACGGGAGAGGGACATCTGGCTGCAGGACCGTATCTGCAGGTGATGAATGGGGCCACTGAGCCTCCACACCCCGAGAGAGGCAAGGACTACATTTGCTTTATCTGGGTTTTATTCCTGCAGGGTTGAGACATACACAACAGAAAACAATGAACTCTGGAAAAAAGTGGAGACCTTAGAAAACGCAAACAGGTAAGAGGGGCTAGACCCGACCCTCTGTGGCTAGGGCGGGGTGGGCAGGAAAGGAAGCCAGGGGAGCACTGGGACAGGGGGGTGAGAAGAGAAAGGCAGGCTCCCCCAGCTCCTGGCGGGATGGGCGCTGCTCGGCAAGGCGCTGGTTTTCGGCCCGTGGCAGCAGCGAGGCAGCTGGGTTTGGTTAGCGAGCCTGGAATGTTTGTGTTGGGACGGCCAGGCTGTGGCTGCAGCGAGGGGAGGGAGGGAAGGCGCGTTTCTCACATCTCTTCCTCCTTCTCCCTGCAGCCCTTTGGGCTCATGCTGCCCTCCCCATTGCCCTCCAGGCCTCTGGCTGTCTACAGGGCAGCTGCACTGAGGGAGGCCCCTGACACCAGCCTCTCAAACCCACTGTTTCTGCTCTTGGGCTCTTTGGAGGAATATAAGGCCCTGGGCATAATGCGGCTGTTTCAGGTTTCTCTTGAGAAAGAGCTGAGCAGACTTGGTAAATACAGGGAAAGCCCATTCCTCTAATAAAGGTAGAGATCCCAGCTCCCACGAAATCCAGGGCAACTCCCTGTGCATGTGGTACCCCAGCCCTTGCCCCACCTCTTCCCCTTGCAAAGCAAGCCTGAAGGATCTCCCTCCCATCTGCTGCTGCTGCTGCTCACCTGAAAGAAGCAAGCTACTCCCACAGCGCCAAAGCAGGCCCCTGGCTCCCTCGCCCAAAAACCTCATGAGCGCTTGTGCTCCTAATATGCAGAGCTGGCCAACTGATCACCAGGGGAATTTGCTTCCTTGGAAGCAAATAATGAAGACTCCTATCCCTGCACTGGGGATGGGCAGCCAGAGCTGGAGGAGGGCCCAGCTCTGCTCCCTCTTACTGGGTGCAATATGTGTGAGCAAGGGCAGGGTCAGCTGCAGGGCTGTTGAGGGGGAAGCTCATTTCTATAGCCCCGTTTCTATCACCCCCAGCTCGAATTGAAGGGGAGAACCACAGCCAGAGAGCCAGTCCTCCCCCCTGTCCCGCTACCACTACAGCTCGTGGAGTACTCCTTGAGGCTCTGCCACACTCCTTCCTCCCATCCATGACACGAGTGCTGTGGCCCCGGCTTCCAGGCGAGCCACTGGTGCCGGGACCAGGGACTGTCAGGCATGGTCTGGCTGAGGTGTGCGAGAAGCCGGAGCATCCCATCTGCTGACTGCCATGGGGCGCAGCCTGCTGCCCAGCCTCACTGCGGGTGCAGTCAGCCCTGCTGCTGAAAAAGCATGAGCCCCATCCTGCAAAATCAGGAGATTGGCCTAAAAGCCAGGAGATTTTTTTTTTTCAAAATACACATTGTGTTCTTTCTAATTGGGTTGGGTTTTTGTGCACTGCCAGTGGGACGCTCTGTGCTTGTCTCCACATGTACAAGGAGCAGAAGAGGATTTGGAAAAAGATAAAGCTGGGATTCTCCTGCAATCTCCTGGCTCCAGGACCTGGCATTTTATAAAAGCTCAAACATATTTGTGTAAAACAGTCAGTGCTCCCAGGGGGAAACGCTCAGTAGTCTGCATTTCAGTAATTTGCAGCCCTTGGGAACTGTGTGCTCTGTAGTCTCCCTCATCGCAGATTTCTTCACCAGCCCAGTGAAAGGTTTGGTGGCTCTTAGTAACACACCTACCACTGTTCTGTGCTTATATGTACCAATGCCCGTGTTCAGTTAAATGGGGCAGAGAGACCTTAGCATGCGTTCCAGCTGGGGCAGCCAGAGAATGAATTAATTGCTGAAGTCAAGATTTGGCTTTGCCCACATCCCTCTGCAGAGTTTGCCAAGACTGAAGAAGCTGGAGAGGATCAAAACTGGGTTTTGTTTCTCTCTCCACCATATGGTTAAGGGCACAGGTCAAGCTGCAGAGCATGTGTCTCCGAGTGAAGTGGGAACAGGTGGGCCCGTGCTCAATGTCTGACCTGACTACAAAGTTCAGCCCCCGTCCCAGAGCTTGGTTTTCATAGCAGCCCACCTCTCCACTGGCTAGGCTTTGAGGCATCCAGGGCTCCTAAATGAGTGGGGCATTCATAATGGTGGGTAGTTGCAGTGAAGGTTGTGGTAGATCTACCAGTGAGGAGACCAAGGGAAGGTGCTGCAGGGGGTTACCACAGCGTAATGGCATCTTGGAGCCATACCTCCCACAGTTCCTGCACACTTTGTATCTCAAACTCACCCTTTTTTGTTTTGTGCTTCCCAAGCCTGTTTGGCCAGAGAACTTGGGCAAGATACAGTAGCAGGGAGATATTTGTTTTCACAAGATGGGAAAATCAGGGTGAAATATGAAAGGGGTAGTGGTATTCTTGCATCACTTACTGGTTGTTGCCTCCTTATCAAGTTTTGATTTGGGTTGTTTCCTGTCCTAGGACTCTGCTCCAGCAGTTACAGAAGCTGCAGGCCCTGGTAGCTGGGAAAGTCTCCAGACCTTACAAAATGGCTTCCACGCAGACTGGGACCTGCCTAATGGTATGAGCTTCATTTCCATCTTCCTTTTTGGCCATGCTTCTCTAGACGGCTTTGTCGATTGCCTGTCTCTGCCCTCTTCCCTGCTGCCTGACTGTGTTGCCAGTTACATCTGCTCTCTCCTTTTGTGTTAGAGTCACCAGAACTAGGCCCTGTGTCATACATACATTGGTAGTGTCAGTTGTTCGTGCAAGAGCAGCAGAATAATTCCTGCATTTTCACTGTCTTGTTCTTTGGGCAAAACAGCACTTTGTTTGCTTTTCATTAGCTATCGGACATTCAGCAAAAATCTTCAATGAGCTTCCATCATAATGGGTAGAGTTTTCTTTTGCTGAGTTGGTAATGCTTAATGTTTAACTCAGCAGGGCAGACGAACAGTTCAAGAATTCCTCCCAGTGGGCATTACCTTGTGTTTATCAGCAAGAAATGGGATCTGTTCTTGCTATAGGCAAGCACATCAGGCTTTGTTAAATCCAGCCAGAATTCTCTTTGTTTGCCCTTTTGACTAACCAAAATGATTCGGGGTTGTCTGTTGTTTTTAGTAATCCCTCTTTGCCTCTCATTTCTCATAGTGGAGGATCATGGTTAAGCAATACTGTGATGTCTTTGCAGGATTGTCATAGTAGCTGCTTGAGACAAATTTGTCAAAGTTATTTATCTATATCTAGTTATCACTTTTGTACAGTCATGAAATACAAACAGATGATGAGGTGCCTGCCCCACTTTCTCAGCACCCTCAGTGTCCTGAGGGGTTGTTTTTCGCTCTTGGTTCAATCAGTTTCCTTGGTTCCAGAGCCCCTGCTCAGTAATTTCCAGCACTTTCTCCTTTCAAAATCTGCTCAGACTTTTGCTACTCTTTGCTGCCCCCATGGCAGACCAGATGTTAATAACTGTCTCTTCTGTTGGCTGCTCTGTGGCTTCATTCCCAAGGTCTTTCCACATTTTCGGGTGTGACCCAGCTGGGCCCAGTGACTCATTGCTCCTTAATGCAGCAGCTCATCAGAGCACCCCTGGCTCCAGCAACTCTTCATCGCTACTGCCTGGAATGAGCAACTCCAGGAGAGGTGCCTTCCAGACATCCCCTGTGCTATAGGCTGATAAAATACCTAATTTAGCTTCCCAACAATGTCTTATCTCTCCTTGCTGCTCCCTTCGTTCCACGGCATCCCAGCCCACACACCAACTCTCTCAGGCTTCCTAGCTTTGAAGCATTTCAAGAATTTGTAATTTGCTTTTCTGTCTTTGGCCAGTTCCTCTCATAGGCCTCCCATTTTCCATTTTCGAATACAGCAGTCCTTATCATGACAGATATGTAGAATCATCATGCCTTGCAGCATGGGAGTGGAGCAGAGTACCCTTCTTTTTTAGCCCTGTGTCATTCCTGCTGGATATTTGTCCAGCCAGTTCTTGAAGGCCTCCACTGATGAGCAGTCCACAGCCTCCTCAGACAAATCATTCCAGTGCTGTGTTATCTTTCCCAGATAAAGCATTCTTGCTATCTCATCTCAATCTTCCTTGCAACAGCTTAAGCCTATTACAACTTCTTCTGCCCACTATGAGCAAGATCAGTTTACCCTCCCTTTGTGCAGCTGCATTTTACATATTTGAAAACTTTTGTTTTCGAGCAACTCCCTTCAGTCTGCTCTGCTAAATCACCATGATTTCTTCAGTCTTCCCTTGTAGGCTGAGTTACTGAATCTCTGCTTGTTCCCAGAGCTCTCTTCCAGACTTTCTCCAATTGCCCTGCATCTTTTTGGAAGTATGGGGCCCAAAGCTGGACACAGTGTTCCACCTGAAGGCCACTACGAGAGCCAGCCAGCCAGTCAGCAAGCCTGTTCATACTGCCCTGGCTGATATTTGCCCTTTGCAAAGTGACACCAACTTGTGCCCACCTTGTGCTCCATTTTAACTCCCAGATCCTCTTCTGTAGAAAAGCTGCCTGGCCACGTAGTCGCTGATGTGTTTCCTCAGTTAATCAGTCCTGCCACCTCGCAGGTCTCAGCAGGTCTCGGCATTTGTCTGTATTGATCTGCCCACTGTTCTCTTGGACCACTTCTCCCCATGGTCAAGATCATTCTGAATTTGAATCCTGACCAAAAGCCAGTCTGCTTGTAGTCTCTCCCATCTGCAGATTTGATACAGTCCATCATCCAAGTCAAGCTTAAAAATGTTGAATCTTGCCAGAGCCATAACGGATCTCTCTGCTACTCCATCTGCTACTTCCTCCCAGTTTGACAGTGAACCATTTGATAACTACGCTCTCAGGACATCTTTTTTTGATTAATTTTGCCTGCATGTTTCCAACTGGTTTTGCAGTAGTTTCTTCTAGCATAGTTTCCCTTGCTTTTTATGAGGTCAAAATGGTGAGATGGTCAAAAGCTGCGAGATGAATGGTACTCAGAGTCAAACCAAGAATTATTGTTATGAAGCATTACAGGGTTTGAACTGGAACCGAATCAGAGCATCAGAGTTAACCTGAAACAAAACAGAGTAAAAACAATGCTGGTTTGCAAAGCCTCAGTTGAAAGCCATGTTAAAGCAAGATGTTAAGTATACTGCTCTTTCCCAGCTCATAAAGCCTGTTTTGTTTTAGAAGAGAAGAACAGGCTTCACAGGGCTGGCTCCCCTTTCTGGAAGTTGTGTGTTTGGCTGTGATAATTCCAAGCAACATCTATTCAGAATTTATTTTTTCCCCTGTTTTTGTGGAATAAGGGTTCTAAATGCCTTGTGTACCTGATGTGATGTGCTTAGACAGCGTCTGTGCTGTCCACATTTAATTTCCTTACTTTAAAATGAGCCATGAAGAGTCTGGACAATTAAAATCCCTCTTTACATAGCATAGTATCCCTGTGCTATTATTTGATCTTCCACATCCCCTGGAATCCACTGGTGGTCAAAATCACCTTGATGTACCAGCTTCTGTATGTTACTTGGGCATGTCTATTCCAAAATAGGTGGCTATTCTGAAAAGCAGTCAAGCAATTGCTGGCTGTTCCCACAGTTCAAACTTAGCTAGTTTATACATAGGTAGTAGAAATCACCAACAGATGCATTGCCTCTTTGACGTGCTCAGTCTGAGCACTGAGCTGGCAGCAGCTGGTTATATACCACCCATGGCACATGGGGGTTCAGGTAATAAGGATTTGGCTCTGTATCATTTCCCATGTGTCCCCTCTTGCTCTGTACTGGTAGTTCCCTAAACTCTATAGAGTCCCTTATGATCAGCACTGGCATCTCACTCTGAAGCTTTACTATTATGGCAGAATTTACAGACAGGTGCAGACCTACCAGAGAGGGAGTTCCAGGGAGCTTTCATCTGCCTCTCTCCTTTTATCACTGCCCAGTAGCTCTGACTGGTCTGCCTGACAGCAGAAGGCATGGACACATGGTCCTGCATACGTGCATATCAGGCATAAATTTAACCCTTTCCATGGACCCTCCATCCTTGCTATCAGATATTAGGTGGCTGCAGTTCTGCTGTCATTTCTGTCTTCTCATGGACAGTAGCTTCACTTTGCTATGTGCGGTGGTACCTCAGATTTCTCCCAGTGAGCTTGTTTTCTTACAGACCACTACAGCTCCTACTGAGCCAATGGTCAGGCTCTCTTTGGTCAAGGCAGAGTTCATCCCTTCTGTTGAGTCTCCCTCTTTCTCAACTTGTTCACCAGCTATGCCT
Source organism: Balaeniceps rex (assembly GCA_013401315.1). Taxonomy (NCBI): domain Eukaryota; kingdom Metazoa; phylum Chordata; class Aves; order Pelecaniformes; family Balaenicipitidae; genus Balaeniceps; species Balaeniceps rex. The sequence continues at coordinate 115,623 of VYZW01024972.1, forward strand.
TCCACCATCTCTCATCAACTGGACAGGCAAGTTCTCACCACTGAAACAGAAATACTTCAAATAAAGCAACACAAGGAAGCTTCTGGCTTCCCTTCTTAGATTTGCAGCAGAGATTAGCAGAGCAAGCCCTTTCCCTCCCTGAGGGACCACAGCGACCCAGTTGTCAGCCTGACCACATGTTCTCACACAGCCTCATGTTTGTGTGCTGTGGGGGGAGTGTTTCTTCATGGCTAGCAGCACTAACTCTGTGCTGATCTCCTCTCTAGGTGCTGGCACTCTGCTTTGTTCTCATCCTGGGATCCCTGATGCCCTGTCTCCCTGAGTTCTCTTCAGCATCACAGACAGTGAAAGCAACACCAGCACCAGACATTTACACAACTAGTAAAAGTGAGTCTAACATGGTTCCTCCATTTTATCCCGTCAAACCATTTCTCGACACTCCTGGTTCAGGGGTAGCATCCTCCCCTCCTGACCTGTCAGTGGTACAAACTCTGGTAACAGCACCTTGTTTGGGCCTGTTGTTGTTCTCTGCTAACCATTATCCCAAAACATGACAAGTGTCAAAGGAAGGAACACGAGGGAAAAGTCCCAGGCCAGATTGATTGTCTTCTGAAAAGGCTGTGTGTCCAGGGGGGCATTTGCCTCGAAGGTGGGCGGAGGTGGGTATCCTGCAGAGCAGGCCTCCTGCACAGTTATACATGGACAAGGCCATAGCTGGGTGAGCATGTGCTGAAACAACCACCGTGACCCACACCTATTGCAAGAGACCTTGTCCTCGTTGTTAATCAATGCTCTCCTTTTTTCCAGTTCAGTCACGGAGCCTCCTTTTCTATGATGAGGGTGCTGGCTCCTTAGAAGAGAGCTATAGCTCCTTTCTAACCATGGACCATCCTGAGGGGTGGGAGGCCGAAAAAGGGCAGTCTGAAGAGGGAAGGCCTCATCTGGCCAGGACACATGAGACGGCCAAATATCTGAGCAAATCCCAGCTGGAGGGTCCTGACCAGAACCGAACTGACCCAACTCTCACCCACCTCAAAGAGCAATTCCATGAGAGGTAAGCAGGTGGGGGCCACCTTCTGAGCCCCAAAACACAGCATGGTGTCAGGGAGTGAGCAGCAGGCATGTCCCCTCTGCTGCAAGCTGAGGACAGCTGAGCTTCCCAGGACAGGCAATTAGCTAAAGAGCAGTGGCTGGAGGAGGCCAATGCTGGCAGGGAGCATAAGACCAAGTTTATTTTCTAGAGTAAATGTTTGGGACTCCATAAAGCAGTGTGCCACTGGCATAGATCTGAGGAGGACTGGGTGATTCTGGTGGTCCCAGGCTTGCTGGTCATTCAGTGCCCTGGGGAAGGGCTCCATCCCGGTCAGAGCAAACCAGCTGGGCACACAGAGAAGTGAATTTGCATAGGAGGCTGCAATGAACCTTGACTGATGCCTTGTCTTTTCTTTTCCTCAGGGAGACAAGCTCCAGTGAGACAGCTGAATACTTGTAGCAGCTGCTGGACCTCAAGGCCTCATCTGTCTGATTGCAGGATTCCCTCCTCACCGAGCAACTGAGGGGACTTGGCGGGAGAGGACGCTGCATTCAGACGCTCCTAAANTGGTGAAGCCCTGAGATGCGCTCTTCTCCTGGCCTTACCTCCTGCTTAAATGAGCACTACCCTATGGGTGTGGGCTCACCTTGGAGTGGAGGGAGATCAGGGGAAGCCCTCAAACTATTCAGCTCACTCCCCAAAGCCTCCAGACCAAGGGGGCTGTCCCCAGGCATGTACCCCTTGGCTACATCAGATGCACCTGAAGGAGAGAGAGAGAGTGCTGGATTTACTGTCCTGCCTGGGGGGCTTAGGAGTGGGTGATGCTGGTGCTGGAGAGATGGCTCTGGAGAGTTTGAGCTCATTCCTTCCCCTCCATCTGTTAGTATACTTCTGCTTCCGTTGAGAGAAAAACTAGTTCTTCCTTGCTCTAGTTTTCTCTTGATGGACATGTCTACATAACTTCCACGCCAACTATCTGCAAAGATCTGCACACAAACGGAGTGGGGGAGACAGATCCCAGACAGATAAACCACCGTAAAAATTAACCAGCAGCTTCTGGGCAACCAGAGCTCTGAAATAGAGAACAATTTTCCTCCACAACCCACTTCTCCCCACCCTCGGCACCCTTGCTTTGGCAGGGGTGGTATTTCCCTTTCTGTTCCCAGCTTGGGCCCTACAGTGCAGTGCTAACCAGGTCAGTGGCCTTCTCACTTTCCATTCTGCAGGCCTCCTCCTTTGAGAGTGGGTGAGAGAAACCTGCTCTCATAACCTGATCCCATCCCAGCTCTCCATCCCCAATTCTGCTTCATGCCAAATGCGGTCTTTCTAGGAACCACCAAGGAGAGCTCCGCAGCTCATTGGAGGGCTGTCAGATAGCCATTGCTCCCCTCACATCCTCCGTGTGCACAGCAGTGTTGTGAAAGCCACTGAGGACATACTGGCATCTCTGGTGACAAGTACATCTGTCAGGAAAGAGGTGGCATGTTGGAATTGGCCAGGGTCACCAAAGACTTTTTTAGACCTCTTCCTTCTAAGTGCTGGCACCAAAGGTAGCAAACTCTTTACGTTCCGCCCTTCAGGCCAGACTTGCCAAGTTTGGTGCCTGAAATGACCTCGTCTTGAGCTTATGCCATCCTCTTCAGCACCCAGACACCCATTTCTGACCCTTCTTCCTCCCCGGCAAAAGCCCTGCTGAAAGGCTCAAGTGTCTCCTCGCTCCATTCCCTCAGCTGCCATTTGATGGAAGGACAATGTGGGACATGAGTGTCGGAGACCTGGGACGTGGCAGGTTGCCCTGTGTTTGTACATGGGAGTCCGTGTGCACTCTGCCAGGTCTCACAGCAGGCTCCTCTTTGGCTTGTTTCTCTTCAAGTACCCTGGACTCACTCTGCACTGCCCCAGCCTTTCCTCTCCCCCTCTCCCAGGGAGTGGAGAGGGCTCCCTGGAGAGGAAGGATGGGATGGCTCTTGCTCAAGGACTGGGAGAAGTGAGGGAAGGGCCCTCACAATCCCTCTTTTCTCCCTTGTAAAAACTGGTTTTGCCCCCTGAAGCCATTTAGGACAAATTTGGACACAGCTAGCTGCAACCATACATGCGTGCCAGTGGGCTGAGGAAGAGGAAGGCCTTCAGAATAGCTCTGCTCTTCGTGAGGTTCACACAGGACCCACTGGTCACCAGATACCACTGAATTCCCCGTCCTCCACCTCCACCCCAGCACAAAGAACCACTGCCGGGTCCAAGCACGCCCTCCTCCACCCCAACACTTCCACTGAGCATGTCCCCGTGCCTCCCACTCCCACCGTTGTACAGAGACCAAGAGCAGAACTCGTTTGTACATAATGAACCTTATTTTGTATTATTGCCGATCCCTTAAGATATTGTATTTTGGAGACTCTCAGATCCTATTTTCAGTATTGTATTTTATTAAGAATTAGTGCGGGCTTGGCGTCTATGAACTTCTTTCTTGTTAGCAGCTCACTTTCCCCTTATAGTCCAGCAGCCACCTCTTCCCTCCTGTTTGTTTTTTGTTTGGGTTTTTGGTTTGTTTTTTTTTTTTAAGCCACCTTTTCCCCTCCTCCTATCACTTGCTCTGCATTTGCTTAGTGAAGCAAAATAAAAATAAAATAAAAAGATGCAGCATCAGCCCTGGCTTGACGGGTCCTTTCATTGAGGCATGGCTGTCACGCCAGCCCACATGCACAGCTCCTCACCTCCTGCTGCCTTACTGTCCCGTTCCCTGGCCGCATGCTGAATTGGTTCAGTGCTGGGACCTCGTGCTCGGTGTCAGGGGCTAGAAGCAAACTTGCATGTTTTGTTTCCAGCAGCACTGTGATTTCTTCTGCAGTTCTGAACAAGTCAGACCTGTTCTGCCTCAGTTTCTTCTCCCCCTCCAAAATACCGCTAACATCATCCTCTTGGAAGGAGGAAGATGATGGAAGAAAGTTTATGAGGTACAATGAGCTCCTCTGATGAAGGGGCTGTGCAGGGGTCTGTGCAACAAAGACATTGCTAGTAGCACTGTGGCTCTGGTCCCATCCCGTCTGAAAAAATACTTATATCCTTCAGTTAACTGTAAAAGCAGAGAAGCTGTGCTCAGATCAGTAACGACTTGGGACCTGTCTGTCTGTCAGCCTGTACCCCTAATAGTCCATTTACATCTGCGAAAACTGCTAGGTTTTGTCCTGATTTTGTCTTAAACACAAGGCAACAGGGGGTCTAGAAAACGAATCTTCATTTTCTAGAAAGCTCCAAGTGGGTTCATTAGAATTTGGCCATTAAAACAACAACTTCTTGCAATCAGGCCCTCCACAGCTGGAAGGCAGCCTAAGCAGGAGCCCCTCTCAGAGATGCTAAAAGGTGGCTGCGTCTCCTGCCTCTGGCTGGGCCAGTACAGCAGGACTCTGTCTTTGCCACAGGAGGAGGATAAGAGGCTCAGGGCTGGCAAAGATCTCTTTCTGCAGATTGCGATTCCTTTGTGGAGAGGAGTAAAGCACTGAGCTGTTGCCACCGTGTCATGACAGGGCTGGCCATTGAACAGTGGCTGGGAGAGAGAGGACCTCTCTTTTCCTGGCTGGGTCTGTCTTGCCAAGAGGGGGGTTGACATGGGATCCATGGTGGGTTAGTCTGACGCGGGTTTTACAGACCCCTGCAGAGCTCCCTTCCCCTACACACCCCCACAGATGCAAGGAAATGCCTGACCTTGCCCTGCAGTTTGTGTCCTGGGCCAGAACTAGTTTTAAGTTGAGGGTCTGACATTTTCCCTGCTGCACCTTGTCCAAAAGCAGCCTCCTACCCCTGCACCAGTGTGAGGCACCTTCCCCCACCGTGCGACCAGGCTTCTCCCCGCTCCCACCAGATTTCATCCAGGGGAGGGGCTCCTGCCTTGCTTGCTCCTGTGCGACATCACCCAGCTCTTCGGGCACTGCCTTCCAGGGAGATTCTGGCCTGTGCCTGTCATGCATGCTCCAAAACGTCAAGGGAAATGGGTGCAAGAAGGCAGCTCTTAAAAGGACAATTTCTCATGCTTTGGCTCCTTTAACACTGATGCGGCCAGAGCAATCAGAACCCCCATCCGTCAGGAGCAAATTTCCCTTCATCTCGACAAATCCTCCTAATTCTGCAGTCTACTGGATAACTCCGAGCTGCTCAAAACAGGCACACTAGGATCTTTTGATCCCCGCTATGACTCCCAAAATGCAGCCAGCCAATCACACCTACCAATTGGCTACAGCGACTAATTAGAGCAGAATGAGAGAATTAACAAAGCGAGAGGGCACCTTCTTTACAAGTCACCTTCAGCCTCCCTAAGTTACGCTGGTCTGCTCCAAATGCCCCCAGCCAAGCTCCGCCACGCCAAGTCGGGCTTTTTCCCATTTAGGGTCACATTTCTAACAAGCCTCTGCACTGTCGATACGTACAAGCCCTGAACAAAAGAACGCTAACAGAACACAGGCTTCGTTTTTCAGAGACAAATTATTCCCAACTGTTCTCTGTTACCAGGCCAACTTTTAAAAAAAAAAAAGAGAAAAGAATTGGCTTTTGCAGCTCACCACTGCTGAGCAGGCCGCTGGCGGTGCATGGGCAGCAGCCTGGCAGGTACATTGGGTTTGTTACAGGAGGACATGTGCTATTAGGGCTCTCAGGAGATCATCCCCGCTCTCTGAGTCCAGCGTGGTCCCTCTTGCTGTCACCATTTGGGACTGTGCTAGCAGTTCTCACACGGATCCACCAAGGGATTGGCAGGCTTCAGTCCTGCTGCCTGGCAAGGGGCCCAGGCTTTTGGACACCTTCTGGGGAGAATGGGGCAGTCGCACCTCCTGACACCCTCCAGGTGCTGAGGGCTTGTTAATAGTGATGGCACCTGGCCAGACCCTGACCCAGCCTGTCTCAGCCTTAACAAATCCGCGTTGATTTTCTAACCTGGTTGCTGAAACGGGGCTTATGTGTGAGCAGGGTGGAGGTTCCTCTTCTTGTGCCCAGGGAAGGAGACTGTACCCTCCCAGAGCTTTACTCTCTAGAAATGCCACTTCCTAGAAAGCCCGTGCCCTGCCTGTGACTGCAAAAGGGAGGACGGGGTCTGTATGGCAACACCGAGCGGCCCTTGCATCATCCCATGGGCCCATGCAGAAGGAAATCCCTACCCAGGGCACAGGAGAGGCCCTCTCCTGCCTGTGCCCCAGGTAAGCGGGTGAGCCCCAGGTAAGCAGGTGACCTGGCTCAGCTGAAGGGTGCCCTGGGTGCCAGGAGGACAGGACTGACACAACCCCACCGCCCAGCCACTCTGTCCCCAGCCAGCATCTACCTGCTCTTCCCAGGTCCTCACAGAGCTCTGATAGCATCCTCCAAGGTAAGGGTGACCCCATTAGTGAGAGACACGTGAAATGTCCTGCAGAGACACGTGGGCAGAGAGAGATGCAGAAGCCTGAGCAATCCTTTACCTCCCCTCATGCAGGCATATCCTGTGATGTCTCCTCTTCTCCAGACACACAAAATCTGGATGCACTGCCTGTGTGACAGCCGTACAGTTTGGCACACAAGTAGAAAGAGGCAAAGCCCTCTGCTGGCTGCTCCTTCCCCCAGAGAGGCTTTCTGTAGCGCAGGATCAGCCCTGGTGGGAAGGCAGGAGGCACCCACTGTCCTGCCCCTCTCTCTGCCTCGGCCAGAGGCGCTGCGACCCTGGGGCTCTGCTGTGCCTGGCTCTTGGGAGGTTTCCTGCAATTAGGGCCTCTGCTTCCCTCCCTGAAGGTCCTTTCCTACAGCACCGATGCAGCCATCAGTGGGAAACAGCATCCAGGTGGCTCTTCCCTCCTTCCCGCACCCGGACCCTGTGCTCCCCCAGCCTCCAACTCACATCCACCCCAGCCTGGCCATCCCCTTCCTCAGCATGGCGGCCACTGACTCCTTCAACCCTGAGGGGGAAGACACATGTTTGCCAAAATCTCCTGGGAGCACGAGTGGACCTGCATCCTGCATCCCCCATAGCTCCTCTGGGCAGCCCAGCTCTGCCCTGCCCTGACAGCCCAGACGGCCAGCGCGGGTGAAGGTGGCTCTCAGAGCATGTGGCCGATGGGGCGCACCCCCAGGCCAGGGTGAGCCCCGGGGTGGGCAGAGAGCCATTGCCCAGTGGGTGGTGAGAAGCAGCGAGGTGCCACAGGTCCCTCTGCACCAGGTGGGTACCCACTGCTTCTCCCTTCCCACAGCCTGCTCCCAACCTCTGCAGTGCCTGTGGGCAGCAGGAGGACACAGAGCAGGGCAGTGCATTGGTGTGGGGAGAACTGGCAAGCTCCCGAGCAGGTCTCGGTCCCAGCAAGAGAGGGTGAAGCCGCTTCCCCAGGGCCAGCTCTACCCGTTGGCCCAGCGGTGCTCCAGCTTTCAAGGGGAACAAAACCCCTGTGGGGGCTGGAGGGGCTGAGTCACGAGGCAAGGAGGGTGCGGGGCTCCCTGCAAGTCACGACTGTGCGGAGGAGTGGGCTTGGGGGCTGCCGTGCCCCTGGGAGGCACAAATCCCCTGGCAGGTGCAGGATGGGGGCAGATGTCATCGTGACATTTAGGGCCAGACAAAGGTTCGGTAACTTGAACTGGAGGTGCTGGTGGGCTGTGGTTCCCAGGGAAAAAGGCACAGCCCTTCTCCAGCCCATGCTGCTTCCCAGGTTGGGGTCAGGAGTGGTGTGGGAACGTGCCCTGCCATGGCATCCTGCAGCAGAGGTGCCGCAGGGCCGCATGGAGGTGATGGGGAGCACTGGCAAGAGGGATGAGCTGCTTCTGATGGCTCCCAAGGTGATAAAACAGTCAGAGCAGGCTGAGGACATGTTCCAGCTCCCATCATGCCAGCCCTTCATGGGAAGACACTGGGATTAGGGGTGACAGCAATGTGTTCTTGATGTAATACATGACTGTAAGACCTTGCCGTGGGCAACTGATGCAGGGGGTGGCTCTTATAGACCCGAAGCTCGAATTTCCCAGTGCCCGGCAGGTAAAGCCGCAGCGTGTGAATCTGGGGCAGAACAAATCCAAAACAAGCAGCCAGGTACGTATGGGAGCTTTATGGGGATCTCTCACCCCAGCTGGCATCCGCAGCATCGGGGCGGGCAAGGCTGAGGCAGGCCAGAGCTGGGACTGAGGCCACAAAGTCCAGTCCCAGCCCAGGACAGAGAGACAACGCAACTCTCCTGACAGATGTGGGCAGGGGACAGAAGGGCCTTTCTACCTCTGGATGCCAGGATTGGAGAAAAAAATGCCTTGAATTAGTAAAAAGCAGGGATAATGTGGCCTCCCAAGTGGCAAGGAGCTGAGTGAGCCTGCTGGGAGGAGGGAAGCCACACTACGGCCATACGTCGCCTTGGGTACCACTGCCCAAAGCTGGGGTCCCCATCCCTGGACAGATCTCACCTGTGTTGGACAGTCAGCCAGAGCAGCAGGTACTTTGCTCTGCTGGGGCTGCTGTCACGAGTTTTCCAGGCTGCCTGACTTTACCCGACTGCGCGTCCGGTTAAGATGCGTGGCTGAGACCCAGCTCCCTGAGCAGCCCTTGCAGGCAGGCAGATGCCAGCTGGGCTGTGAGCAGCGCGGGGCAGCTGAGTTGTCACCCTCCTCTGCCTCCCTGGCCTCTGAAGGGTTAAGTGCCAGTTTCCGAGTGTCTCTAAGGTGACACCAGGCTGCCTCGCTCTCCACAGCCCCCCTCCCCACGCACACACTCACGCTCTCTTTCTGCTTTGTCTTTTTGAGGGCTGCTGCAGGATCCGTGCACAGGCACCTTCCTCGCTGCCTACCTCTGCCTGCCTCTCCCACTCAGCTGCTGCTGCCGGAGACACCAAGGGACGTGCCTGGCCCCGGGGGGACCTCACAGAAGGCACCCTGGGCTCTCCTTCGCCTGCTGGGAGCATCTCCATCCCTGGACACACTCTCTCCTAAGACCCCTTCTCCAGTGAGCGCCGTGTTTCCCGCTCCCTCCCCGCTGCCCTCACAGTGCCGGCTCCTCTGAAAGAGCAGCACCAACGCCTCCAGGTTTCCATCAGCTGTTCCTCCGCTTCACTGTGGCAGGGCAGCAGAGACAGAGGGAGGCTGAGCTGCAGCGCCTGAGCTGCCCAAACCGCTATCAAGAGGCCGATAAATACCACTGCAAAAAGTTGGACACTGCTTTTTCTCCGTGCTCGTGTTCCTCCGGGTAGTTAAGCCTTGCCAAGGTCGTCCTGCGTCCCTCGGGAGGCGAAGCGGAGTGGCGCCGTGGGACCCTTCAGGGCCGGACTGAGCTGCCCAAGAGGTTTGTGGTGACAGAGCAGAACTCCCCGCCTGGAGAGGCACCTCACCCCAGCATGGCTGAAGGTCCCGGGAGCTGGAGAGACTTCACCCCAGCCAGGGGCGACGGTGAGGCGGCCAGGGGGCCTGCGGCAAGCCTCCTGGGAATGGCGGATACAGAGAGCGCCGGGCGAGCGCAACGCTCGGGCCTCCGCGGCGTGGATCCAGCTTGGGAGGAGATGAGAGGGGCGGTGGTGGTGGCAGAGGTGGAGGAGCAGTTCCTGCACTTGGCCATCAGAAAGCAGGTCTCCTACAGGTAGGAGCTCCTGGGTCCCTGAGCACTGGGGCCGGGCTGGGGCAGAGGAGTGCCCTGTCCTGGGGGCATCTCCCTCCCATGAGTCAGGGCTGGCTCTTCCTGGCGGCCACTGGTGCATTCCCACCAGAAACCATCTGAACACAGGGACAAAGGGACCAGTTAGCCCCTTCCCTCCCCACCCATGCAACAGCCCCCTCCCCAGTGGCAGTCCCCTTGTCACCCTCACAGGCCCCCTTATTTTTCCTTCTACCCAACTCCCCTTTCCCGTCCCAGGGCTGTGATGCCTCCCAGGTCCCTCTCCAGGCGGTCCATGCCCAACAGCCTCCCACGAGCTCTGGCACAGGGCCATGGGATGGACGTTACCCTCTTTCTCTGCAGCACTGGCTTATCGCTGTTCAGCACGTTGTATGCAAGGGACTTTTAACATCGATTCTCCTCTTTCTCCTCTGCCCCAAGGCGAATGTCCCCTTGCTTGACTCCCAGGTCCAGAAACCTTGATCCCACCTGGGGAGACTGAGAAGTGATGCAAAGATGAAGGGGATGAGGTTGGGGCTTAGGCTGGAAATATGCCCTTTGTGGGCACCTTGCAGCAAGAGGAGTGTCTGTCCTGGCTCTTGGTGTGACTCTTCTGCCGGGACTGCTCTTCTTAGCACTCACCTTCCCCTGCTATATCCAAGCAAAAGCAGTGGAGGCAAAAAGTGGTTTTCATAGCTCCCACGGAGCTTTTATGGGAGCTATTGACTGGTGATGCTCAGGTGAGCATCAGATGTACTGTCTGAAATCCTGCTTGGGTCAGCACGTCCCGGAGCTCAGCTCTATTCTTTCTCTCACAGCAAATAAGGTCTTGTGTCTCACCTTCTTCTTTCTTTCACTGTTTAAGCCCTTCTACCATTTAGTACCCCAAAACGTTGCAGAATGGCTGTCAGGTGTAAGTGAGGAGAAATCCTTTGACCCTGCGCCTGCCCGGCGTAAAAGTGAGCACTTTCAGGACTGACCTGGGTTGCTGCGAGGGTCTGAGTCTGAGCAGAGGGGAGAAGGCAGGAGCCACCTCCTTACCCTTCTCCTGAGCTGGCTTGGCCCAGGGTCATCTCTTTTTCCTCCAGGGCTCAGTGTCACCATGTCATGCCGTGCTCAGCAAGTGCCAGGTAGTTTACAAGCAGGTGGAAAACTGGCATGAAGGATCTTGGTGCCCTGCCTGCTGCCATGGTGGGCAGAGGTTGGACGGGCTCTCCGGCCGCTGTCCTGGGACTTGGGGACTCCGGGGTGCAGAGCTCTGCGGCGGGGCAGATTTTGGGCAGGAGCTATCGGTCACCCCCTGGCCATGCTCCCACATGTACAGCAGCCCTTCTTCCCCCTTGCAAGGGCTGCGGTGCAAACTGTGAGCAAATTGTTCTCTAATTCTGCGGTAATGAGAATTAATGGGAAACTGTATTAGTGCCTGCAGAGCAGGAGGGGCCCCGGAGCTGACTCATCTCGAGCACTTGTTATTCCTGCAGTGGGTGGCGAGCGGGAGCCAGGGTGGCAGAGTCCTCCCCAAGGCAGCCCTGCGTCCCTGAGCTTTGTCATGAGCTGGGGCAACGTGCAGCCCTCCTGGCCCTCCTTCGGTACCCGGGGCTGCTCACCAAGGCACGAGGCAGAGCTGGGGAGGGTCTCTGCCCTGACGCCACTGAGGATGAGGAATTACCATGCTGAGCAGGATTTTCTCCTCGTAGCTGTCTTCTTCCAGATGTGTACAGCATGTCGTGTGAACAGATTAGCCAGCTGCAATTATCCAGTCTCCCCAGGGGAGGAAGGGACCATACTGCAACCTAATTTGATCAACCTGAATTTGCTCCAGAATTGTCTAAGGTTGCTGGGGATTGTTTACAACCTGCTCGTCCTAGTCCGGCCGCCCCAGGCAGGCGGCTCTGCTGACAGGCTCCAGGCTGTGCTGCTCTTCTGCAAAGCGCCTCTGTCCTCCTCAACCCTCACAAGGGGCCTCTTTGCAAGAGGCTTTGCTCCATGCGACGCAGGCTTTGCAGAAGAGAGGAGTCTGGTGGGGTCAGAAGGGATGCCGCAGCTACCTGCAGGCCAGCGGTGAGGGAGGAGGCAATGTTTGGGATGAGCTGCTTCCTCCACCCTCTGTTTCGGGCAGCTGAGCAAAGGGAAGGGGAAATGGGAGAGGAAATGTCTGGGGGTGGAAATGTGCTTGTGCTGTCCTGTGATGCCCACGCAGGGTCTGGTCTGGCTGGTGATGGCTAGCGGGGCAGGTCAGGTGGTGATGGAACCCGTTGCCCAGAGCTAGGCTAACCTTTCATCAGGTGCCCCGCCTGCAGCACAAGAAGCCCTGGGGGGGGCTGACAGAAATCCCCTCGCTGTGCTCCTGGCTCTGGAGGCACTTACCGAACCCCAGTAAGGAGTTTGGAGGACCTCCTCTGTGGGCTGTGGGCATCACAGGTGTCCTCAATGTCAAGCGAAGGTTGGAGGCCCCAGTCCTTCTTCTGCCAACCTGCCTGTTCCTGCTGGGACCCATTAGTCATCACAAGGGGCAGGTGGCATGAGCTGCTATATCAAGGTTTTGAAATAATCAGAAATGATATTAAGCCCATGGAAATAAAGTTCCTTCCATAAATAGCTGCCATGGTCTATGGAGGCGCCTTGGGCGGGTGGAAGAGAGCTCAGCGCTCAGGTTATATTTAGGGCTTTGAGTAGCAGTTTCGTGCCAAGCTTATTAACGATGCGGGCTTGTGCACCAGATTTGCACATTCTGGGACAATTTTCACAGTAGGGAGGTGCTTCTGCAATGCCGGAAGGACCCTGTGCTCTCTGTCACCGCAGCAAACCCTGAGCAAGTGCCAGGGCTTTGTGCCTAGCTCCCTGGAGAGTCGCTTAAGCCAAGGGGAGTCCAAAGTCAGCTCCTGCTAGCTTCGGGTGTCTCCACCAAGGTTTTGTGGTGGGGCAAAACTCTAGCTCCCTGAGTGGGGCAGCTCCAGTGGCAATAAGGTGGGTTAGAGGCTGGGGGAAATTTGCTCTAGGAAAAAGTCTGTGACCTGGAGCCAGGGAGGCCTGGGACAGGTGCTGGCTAGCTGCAGCAGCACCCTGCAGCCTCTCCAGCGGGCCCAGAGACCTGTGCAGCTCTGGGCTCTCTCTCATCTTCAACACTGTCTCGGTTGCTTTCGGGGTGACGCTTGCAGCAGTGGCCTTTGTCACTGCCACCGCTCCCAGCGACCCAGCCCGCAGGGGTGTTCACCCAGAAAGGAAACCGTAAGTGCACAAAAGTTCACTGCACAGGCTCCCCGCAGGCTACGTCTATGGGGTGAGGGATCTGCCGTCAGACCAGTCCCTGTCTGCTCTCAGCCACGTCCAGAGGCAGCGCCTGGCACAGCCCACGCACCACAAGGATCCTCACAGGCATCTTGCAGCATCGGGAAGAGGGGGCCCGTTGCCCTCTGTGCCCTCCCACCTGGCCTTAGCCCCCGCAGAGCAAAGTGGGGCGTCCCCTCGCCAGCTCCCGTCCCTGCTAGCGAGATGCAGGGCACCTCAGCTGCTCAGCATGGTCCCCGGCTGGCAGATAGGACGCAGCTAATGCATCTCACAGGCTGTTCTGTGCCGGGGAGCTAAATATAACCCAGAGAGCGGAGTGGAGGGGGCTGCTTTGTAGTGTAAATAGCAAGGGAGCTTGGTCACAGGCAGGGCAGAGGGGAGAGCTGGCAGGGCCTCCTGGGGAGAGGGAGGTGGGAGCCCTGTGGGGCTGGGGGGAGCTGGCTGCGGCTCTCTGCTGTCTTCTCTTCCTTCTGCCTTCAGATCTGGCTGGGCTCTGGGTTTCTGTGAAGTCCCAGGGCAGAAGGTGTGCAGCCCCTCCATCCCAGCTGGACAGGGCAGCAGCTGGGGAGGAAGGAGAGCCTCCAGCTGCAGGGAGAGAGAGGCAGAGAGGGGCCTCCTTCCTCTGAGTCCTGCCTGCTAGCCTTTTAATTGCATTAGCCCAGCTGTGCAGAGCAGCATGATCAAATTCCCATTCGTTCCCAGCAAGCCGAGCCTGCTCCGCTCTGACAGAGACATCTGTCTCTGCATACCTCTGTGTAGCTGGGGAAAGGAGATGGCTGGGACCCCCTGGCAGGGCCAGAGGGAAGGTCACAGCACTGGAAAGTCCTAATGAGCAGGTGGCTCCTCACAGACTTTGGTTGGGGGGTGACAAGCAGGTGTCTCACCATCCCTTGCCCTGACCCTCTCCAGAGCTGGAGACAAGCTCTGCTTGCTGGGCATAGCACTTGTGAGAGCTCCCAGGCGCCGCTGGCAGTCCCACCGCTGGTGGTTGGCCCCGCTGTCAAGGCACAGGCTCTGGCGGACACAGGGGTGGGACGGGTTTAGAGTCAGCATCCCGCAGTGCTCCGTGAGCAGCGCTGGTGCTCTCATCCTGGATGCTCCTGGTGCAAGGCAGAGGTAAACTGGGGATTGGGCTGTGTGTAACAAGAGATGGAAACATCCCAATAGGCAGTTTTGGAGAAACTGGGAGGCTGTGGGTACAGCCTGGCTGTGCGAGGGACATGCCTGCAGCAGTGCCAGGGCAGGGCAGCTAACGCAGCCCCAAGCCCCCATCTTAAACCAGACACGCTCCCTGGTTTAAGCCAATCCAAGACCATGCTGCTGCCAGAGGGGATGCTCCTGTCCTCCCTCCTGCTGATGTTTTTCCACATCAGGTGGGCCAGGTGGGCCAGGCCTGCTCCCTGAGGCAGCTGAAGACATGTTAGCCTTGCCTGGTTGTCCCCACAGCCACAGCTGCAGCCCCGCGCGCGGTGGGGGTGTGTGCGGGGGGAGCGTGGGGTGGGATTCCCCAAGAGCAGGCCAGCAGGGAGGTTGTGTCAGGGGCAATGCAAAACCACCCGCGTGCTCCTGGGTGGGAGAGCTGGGATCTCTGAACTGAAATTGCCATCCCCTCCCTTGGCCATCCCTTCCGTTATCTGATCCCAGCTCACAACAAATCCCACAGGCAGGTATCCTGCCAGGTTTGGGCTAAGCAGGCAGCTTAACCCTTTCCTTACCAGGGGACTGCACACACTAGCACAGAGAGACCGGGGTGTGCTGGATCACAGAACCACACAGCACGGTGACCCCCATCCCTCTCCGGTGCTGCCCGCAGAGAAGCCAGTGCCAGCAGGGTTGTCCCCTCTGGTCTCCTGACCAAGATCAGCCAGAACTGGGCTTTCTATGGGATCCCACATGGTTCTCCACCAAGCCCAAAGGACAGGACTGTGGAAGGACACGACACACAGACACAGCACAGAGAGGAGGGTGAAGGTCCCAGGGCAGGGCGTGGTACTTCTCTGACAGCCACACCAAGCCCCAGTGCTCCCGGGTAAGAGGACTGGACGTCAAGGCCGTGGGGCAGCACAAAATGCGAAAGGGAAATGTCTGCAGGCAGGGAGCAAATGCGACCAACCCATCATGACATGCAAAGCGGTGGGGATGATGAACCATTTCGGTGATAACAAAACCTTTCCCCTCCCTGATCTCTGAGCTGGAGTTAGGGATGCAGGACCTGTCTTTTCCTCCCTCTGCACAGTAATTAGGGCAGTGGGTTGTGTGCGGTTTCAGAGCTCGCCTGGTGAGATCAAGGTCTTTTTTTTTTTCCTTTTGATGATCGAGTCTAAAGCAAGACCATGTGCCCCTTTAGAAATGCCATCCGTGCAGGCTGCAGGGGCTGGCTCTGCTCGCTTGCTTTTCTCTGGCCGCACAGAAGCCATCCACAGACTCTCTCGCTGATCTGAAGGTCTGCTAGAGCCAGAGCAGACCAAGCAGTGTCTCGTTGTGAAGAGCTGGGGTTTTTGGAGCTGGGGACAGGCTGAGCCTGCAGGCTCATGCTGTTCCCTGCAGACCCACACCAGGGAACGATTGACGAATGTCAGCCTGTCTCTCTGCTCTTTGGAGGCTGTGCCGGAGCCTCCCAGATACTTGCACTTCCCACAGTCCCCATATCTGTCTTATGCAGGTGGTTTTTCAACAAACCCTGGTGCAGGGCGAGCAGATGCTCATGGCTGGAGGGTGTTTGGAGACCCACGGCACAGGGGGGACGCATACAGCTGGGGGTTTGTGAATGCCGCAGTACCACATGGGGTAAGGATGCACATGGCACAGGGTGGGCTGCAGGAGGACAACCCCGCTGCCACGGCCCCGTTTGTGTGGTGGTGCTGGGGCAGATTTGGGAGAGGGGGCTGACTCGAGCCTGGGAGCTTTTGAAGAGCTGCCTGGCAAGGGAGGTGAGGCTCCTCAGTGCGCCGCGCAGCGCGCCAGGGCGCGCTACCGCTTGCCGAGGATACATGTGAGGCTTCTCCAGAGAGGGCCCAGCAGAGGAGGTGGCCCCGTGCCGTGGGCTGCCGGGGGAAGAGTGCGGCGCAGCCGGCTGCGATGACAGCCGCCCTCACACTTCCAGGAAGTGCAGAGAGAGGAACCAGGTGGAGGGTGCAAACAAAGCCGGGGCCCCAGGCGGGTGGCCGGGCGGCGGAGCACTGCCAGAGACCTGCCCTCAGGATGACTCCGGAAAGCGGCCGCCAGGGGAGGAAGAGAGAGAGTGAACCCCAGGCTGGCTGAGCGCATCAGCTCGTGCTGCGGCAGATGTGGCGGCACCGCTCCTGGGACGTTCCCCAGAGCCCTCCGGGGGACGTAGATACGAGGTACCTGCTGAGCCAGGCTCTGCTGCCTTCCTCTTGCCCTCGGGGGGCCCAAGGTGCTGTGGCTGGTCCTGGCAGCCCGCACTTTGACGGGTGGGGGAAAGGCTTCCCGTGCTTTCCCAGTGCCTCGCCAGCAACCCCCTCCTCTTCTCCCGGTGCCAGCGCCAGGCTTGCACAGCACAACCTACCCAGGGATGTCAGAGGGCTGCGTCGGTGCTCTCGACGCCGAGCCTGCGAGTGCACAGGGTCAGTGGGGCTTTGCCTGGGCTGTCAGGTTCCTTCTGCAGCTGGTGGGAGCTGGAAGGTGTGTCCCCATTCCCACCAGCTGTCCTGGGAACGGTCGGTGCTCAAGGTGGCCAGCGGGAGCTGCCCCGAGGGGGTTACGGGTCAGCACGAGCAGCCGCGCTGGGCTGGCAGCTGGGCCCCTGCCCGGGCAGCCCCTGCAGCCCTGGCTTTCAGCCTGGCTTGGCACTCTTGGGGGAGCAGGGGAAAGCAGCCATCACGGCCAGCTCATTTTCCATGCAAAAGAGGGCCGCCCATCGCTCCTGCCAGGCGGAGAGAGCGTTTCCTTGCTGAAGGCAGCCTCACAGCTGCCAGCCATGCGGCACAGGCCAGCCCCTGTCCTCCGAGTGTGCCGGCCGCCCAGCCGGGGGTCCCCCTGGGAGCTGGGGGGGAGAAGCGGGGCAGGCGGCTCGCCCGGCTGGGTAAAACGCGGGCAGGGAGCCGCAGTGTCTGCCCCAACAGCAAGGCCGGCGGTGGCTCCCGGTCCCCGGAGAGCGCGGTGGCGGCGGCCGGGCTGTTGGCTCCGTCCCCCCCGTCCGGAGGTGAACAATGGGAGGCGGAGGAGGAGGAGGAGGAGAAGGAGGGGGGGAGGCTCCACTTCTGCCGCCGGGCCTCTTCCCGACCGCGGGGCGGCGGCGGGGTTGACACTCGGCTTCCTGAGCCGGCAGCGCCGGGCTCCGGGCCACGGGGCCGGGCCCGCTGCTGCTGCCGCCGCGGGGCGCCCCCAGCCCC